>LOJH01002080.1:6118-23114 GCA_001685095.1 Ellobius talpinus
AACCATGTAGTCAGCTGCACACTCTAACCATGTAGTCAGCTGCACACTCTAACCATGAAGTCAGCTGCACACTCTAGACCATGAAGAAAGCTCTAAAGCTTTCCCACGGGACCAGGGGGAGATGTGCCACGTTTTTACCATGGGACCAGGGGGAGATGTGCCATATTTTTTGAGAGAAGTCAGTGCAAAGATTGTGTCTGTTAACCCCACGATAATATATGTTTGATAGGTTTTCAATCAAATCTTCTCAAAGTTTCTCAGGAATTCAACAATCTGATCATATGATTCATCTGGAAAATGAAATAATCTGCCAAGGAAATTTGGCAAAAGAATAGTGAAGGCCATCTGAACTTACATCTCTCAAAAGGTCCCATAAGCTGTATTTATTAAAACAGCCATACTGGCAAATGAATAGACAAATAGATGGATGAACCCGGAGTAGAGAATAGAGAGATATATCTTAACTGAAAACTTGGTGCATATTGTAGATGATGGTTGAAATCAGCCTGGATGAATGGACCGTTTATTATTGTGCAAGGACAGTGAACCCATCTGTTAGGAAGAGATGGATTACATCTTCATATCACTTAGAAAAATGAGTGCCCTTAAGGGCCTGTAATCCCAGCACTCGGGAAGCAGTGAGTTCAAGACCAGCCTGGTCTACAAAGCCAGAGCTGTTACACAGAGAAACCCTGTCTTGAAAAACAAAACAACAAAAAATAATTCAAAATCAGAAGTGGGACAAGCCTGTATACAATTCCAGCACTCTGGAGATAGAAGCACAAGGATACAAGAGTTCAAGGCCAGTATCAACTACATAGAAAGTTCAAGGCCAGCAAGTGCTATACAAGATGCTATCTTAAAAATAAAATCAAACTAGGAGAAGGAGGAAGAGACAAAATTTAAAGGTTTAATTTTTTAAATCTACCAAATTTAACCACAAAATATAAAAAGTATGTAAAATCAAAATAAACTTTTCTGAGCTTCTTGATGCTTACCTGTAGTCCTAGCTCTCGAGAGGCTGACCAGGCTATATCTCGACCATCTCAAAAACAAAGAAAAGTGTGAACTTAAAGCATGCAATATAATAAGGAAACAATTACAACACACAAATGATAATTTTTAATAACAGAGCTAATAAAAATACAAATTAACAGGAAGAAGCAAAAATATAATAAAAAAAATAGACGATATAAACAGGATTCACAGAAGAAAAAGAAAACTAACTAGTAGGAGACATGAGTCAGGAAAATACAAATTGAAATAAGAAGCACTTTTGCATTTACTAATTTGGAAGCATGCATATGTGCCATGCACACCTGTGGTGGTCAGAGGACAACTGGCAGCAGCCATGTGGGTCCTGGGGATTGAACTGAGGTCATCAGGCTTGGCTACAAATGCCTTCACCCTCCAGACCAACTCACCAGCCCAAGAGGCAGCTTTTAAATGCATACATTAGATCAACCTTAAGCATGTTGATATGAGGTGCCCATTAAAGTGGCCAGAATGTGAGACAGTAGTAAAGATGCCAGTTACTGATGAGGGTGAAGACGCCAAGCAAGTTCTTGATTGGTGGTCTAGAAATATAAATTGACCCATCTTCTTGGGAAGAAGATTTGGGGTTATCTATAAAATTGAAAGTGCATAAGTCCTCCAGGGTTGCCCTGGCACGTCTCACCTGCTGGGCAGTCAGACTTCCAAGAGTGTGAACCCAAAACCTGCCAGGTCTCTTAAGGGACAGGTAGGGCTGCCCCTTCCCCTACACTTTGTCCACCAACCCGTCCCAGACTGGCCTAGATCCTCTCGGGAGAATGACCTGCAGACACGGGAATGGCAAGTGAGTTCATGGCTACTATATTTTCAAACAGATTGTCGCATAGGTAGTTAGGATCAGTCTTTCCTTCCACAGACCATGTCAGCAGCATCTCTTCAGTGTTTGCATGTATTGTCAGTGTTTGCATGTATTGTTCAAATAAGCTTCAGAATATTTTATCTTTGGGTCTGTATTTCTTCCATGACCTGGACCATTCTGAATACGGTTTTGATTTTTTTTCCTTGTGGTTTTTGGATAAGTTATATAAAATTTTTTTAAGTTCAGTGAGAAACCCACCACACTGAACTTGCTTCAAAATCACAGCTTTGTGAGCCCTGCTGTGTGTTATTGGGAAGTTAATTAAAAACAGTGTTTTATCAGTAGGTAATATTGTCATACAATTAAAAATTGTGAGCCTTCCACTGTGCACAGTTGACCTCACGCTATGATTCTAAGGCAGTTGCCTCCCCCGCCCCCACGCTTTCAAGACGTTATTCTACCGAGTGAGAACATCACCAAATGCCAATCGAATGAGAGCTAGACTCATATAATATCATGATACATGCTATCTTTTAAAGATACTATTGAAGCCTAAGATTTGCTAAGTGGGTGGGGTTTTTTTGTTTGTTTGTTTGTTTGTTTGTTCTTGCCATTTTAGCAGATTCTCTCTTGGTGCTTAATGTGAGTTCCTGGCCATAGGTCATCCTAAGGTAAATGTAGAAGGAGGTGTGCCTGCAGTGAGCTCCCTAACTATGGAGCTGCCTGGAGATGAGACAATTGTCCCTGCAACCAGCCTGATTGAGAGCGAGTCCTAAAGACAAGGCCCAGTTGGCCAGGAAGGGACCAAGGTGGCTAACCAGGCATCTGGAATAGACTCGCCATTCCCCAGGAGTGTTCCTTTGAGGTGAAGTTGAGCCACTGGTTTAGGGGTACTGGAGCTTATGGAGAGAGCTAGGGTGTGCCAGGGTGTACCCAAGCCCTAGGCCAAGCTAAAGACCTAAGCATTGGAGGGCTGAGTAAGATGCATTCTCTCCATCGGCAAGGTGGACCACTGGACAGTGGAGGGGGTGGGGAAACAAGGCTAGAAGCTAGGAGGCCATGGGGAGGCTCTTGCCAAGATTCTGAGGAGGCAGTGTGTCATGGGGTGAGAGATATGTCATCAGAATATGAAAATCTGCTAGTAGCCAAAAGGAGATTTGGTTGTATTTCTGTCATATTTTCTAAAGTTAAATCATGTTCTAAATATAATTTAAAAGTAGCATATGAAATATACCTCTTCTGGCTTTGGTATTTTTTGTTTGTTTGTTTTGTTTTCAAGACAGGGTTTTTCTGTGTAACCCTGGGTATCCTGCAACTCGGTCTGTAGACCAGGCTAGCCTCAAAACTCAGAGACCCACCTGTCTCCTGTTACTATATTTTTAACCTCACTCTACTTATCCCTTTTTATTCACATTATAAAGAAGACATTCCTCCAGTTTTCCTCAAGAGTTTGGCTTCCATGTCCACCCTTTCCCCTCTACGCAGCCCAGTAGCTGTCTGAGGGGTTTCTGTAAACTATGTGGCTGAGTCTGACATTGTATTCAGCCATTCAATTGACGTTATTTTCCTAAGGCTGCTTTTTGTTACTATCCTACCCACTCAGCCCTTGTAAGTACCATCCCCTACTTTGCAAGTGCAGCCTTTTCTGCAGGGCCATTTGCACATGCTGGCAAGTGGCCCCGCATCTCTTAAACACCCTCCTCTCTCTTCTTCAGCCCTGAAGAAGCAGCTTGTCTGTGGACTGGCTAACAACAGAACTGCACTTAGTTAACTTTGTGTATATTTAATAGTACGCATACCAGAATAAGTGGAAATGGAGCTTATGGAACCATCTGGTTCTGAGGGAAATGATAGCTCTGCATGAATGGGCAAATAGGTTAAGATAAATCATTAATAAAACACCCCTGGAGCATGATACAGAGTGAGAGATTGGGGTCGCCACTGTGTCATACACTGGAGATTCTAGTTTATGTAGAACACACACACATACACACACACACACACACACCATAATCAGCCACTGAGCTCAGATAAAAACGGTGAGAGAAACCAACAGCATTTTCAGTAAACGGGACCGTCTTGTACCGTGGCCATGAACCTTGCTCAGTTCTTAAGTGGAGCACCCTCTTTCCAGGAAGTAACGGGTTTGCAGTTCTTATGTTTCATTCCCAGGTCACCGTTGTCGGGCAGTTGTAAGGGAGGCATCATGCCTGCCTTGGGCGAAGAAGCCTTTGTCCTTCATTAATCCAACAGAAATACTGCTGACCCTGTTAGCACCTTCCTGGGCCATATGGGTAGTGCTTCCGCCATAACCCAAAGCACTGAGAGGCTCTGAAGAGTCTGCCGCCCTTCCTGATGTCGCTGAGGGCAGCGCTTTTGCTAATGGAGTAACCACAGCAGCTATGGCAGAAGTGAGCATTTACTGAGCACAGGTGCCCCACAAGCCACTTTGTATACGTTGGCTCGTTTGGTAATCATGAGGCCAACCCTGTCCTGTGGGATGTAGTCAAAGGATGTTGTGTGCTTTCTTTTTTGCTCTATTACAGAAATAGCCCATGCTGAATTACTTGGTGCTCTAAATTTGAAATCGTGATTGGTTTCCGAAGCTAATCTGATGCAGGAGGCATTAATGGCTGTAGAAGAGGAGCTAATGACGCCTGGCGACAAGGTGGTGAAAATGCTCAGCTCACTCAGCATGAGGCCTGGGCCTCATCCCCTGCATCGGATAAAGCTAAAGATGAAACAGATTTTGGTTTGGTTTGGTTTTTTTAAGACAGGGTTTCTTTGTATAGCCCCGGTTGTCCTGGAACTCACTCTGTAGACCAGGCTGACCTCCAACTCACGGAGATCCACTTGTCTCTGCCTCCCAAGTGCTGGGATTAAAGGTGTGCGCCACCACCTCCCAGTAAAAAGCTAGCAAACGAAAAATCATTGTGTTTATGGTTAATGTACAGAATGTGTTAGGAAAAGCTTCGCTCAAGGAATATGGAGGAAATTGACCACTCCTGTTTTCCTTCCTCTGCTTTCTCAGATACATCCCACCACTGATCTGGGGGAAAAGTGGACATATCCAGACAGCCTTGTACGGGAAGATGGGAAGGGTGAGATCACCACACCCTTACGGGCACCGCAAGTTCATCACCATGTCAGACGGAGCCACCTCTACATTTGATCTCTTCGAGCCCTTGGCGGAGCACTGCGTTGGAGGTGAGCTAGTTTCAGGTCGTGGTGTTGGGCCCTAGAGAGAGGGGACACCCATCAGTGGAGAGCAGTGTGTGAATGCCTGTGCCACACAGTGTCCCATTGCATTTGGGGGCGGGGCATGTCATCACTCAAATGGCCTGCAGTTTAACCTGTACTTGTTCACATGTAGCAGAAGTCAGTACAGAATTATGATCCCCTTGTGAAATGCTGAAGCCGATTTTTATGATTTATTTAATCTCATTTTATGTTCATTAGTGTTTTGCTTGCATGTATGTCAGATCCCCTGGAACTGGAATTACAGACAGTTGTGAGTGCTGGGAAATGAACTCAAGTCTTCTGGAAGAGCAGCCAGTGCTCTTAGCTGAAGAACCATCCTTCCAGTCCTTGCTATTTTTTAAATTGAGAGTTATTTCTTTTGTTTGGTTTTGGTTTTTGAGACAGGGTCTCACTATGTAGCCTTACACTCATGATCCTTCTACCCGAACCTCCCTAGAGGGAGGGAGGATTACCCATAATCTCCCATATAATCCCAACACCCCAATCCTATTAATGTCAGTGTTCACATATTAAATAGATGTATACTGATCTCTTTCTCCATCTTGTAGATGACATCACCATGGTCATCTGTCCTGGAATTGCCAATCACAGTGAGAAGCAGTATATTCGAACCTTTGTTGACTATGCCCAGAAAAATGGCTACCGGTGCGCAGTGCTAAACCACCTGGGAGCCCTACCCAACATTGAGCTGACCTCCCCACGCATGTTCACCTATGGTAAGCATGGGGAGTGGCCAAGGGGATCCTCTCTCCTACCCCTTTCCTGTTCTCACTGAAAGTGGCAAACTGCTTCAGCCTCCTGCCTTGTGTTGTAGGTGTAGAGTTTGTGATCATCCACAAGAGATGATGGGGCACACTTACTACAGCTGCCAACTTATGCTGGCATTTCTGATGCTGTGCCTTGGGCAGCTTTGGAGGCAGGCAGCCATCCCAGCTCCTAGAGGTTCATAAGGGAAGGTCTTGCCCAGGGTGCCGCTGGGAACCAGGGAGATCATGTTTATAGCTGGGCTTAACACCATTTTCTCTGCCATCCTGACACCTGTTCCTCCAGATTCCACCAGGCAGGCAAAGATGTAGTGAGGTGTATTAGTGTCTGCCAAAGGGAATCTGCCCACTAGCAGCTTGATGGATTCTCAAGTTCCTTGAGGACAGGAGTAGGCTGTTGACTTTACACAAATGCTACACAAATGTATGCGTGTGTGTGTGTGCGCGTGTGCGTGTGTGTGTGTTTGAGACAGGGTTTCTCTATGTAACAGCCTTGGCTGTCTTGAACATACTTTGTAGACCAGGCTGGCCTTGAACTCACAGAGATCTGCTTGCCTCTGCCTCCTGAGTACTGGGACTAAAGCTGTGCGCCACCACACCGGACCGCACAAATACTTCTTAACTTTAATAGAAATCTCATTACCCAAAGTTCTCACTTCTGAACTGTTTCCCCTTTTTGGTTTGTTTGCTTTTTCTGTTTTTAAGGCAAGGTCTTACTTGATAGCACAAGCTGTTCTAGAACTAACACTATCATCCAGGCTAACTTTGAACTTGCAGTGATCCTCCTGCCTCTGTCTCATAAATGCTGGGATTACAGGTGTGCCCCATCATGCCCAGCCCTGTTCACTCTTGATTCCCATTGACTCTCTCTTCAGATTATATATGCGCACATAAATAAGAAACACATGCAAAGGTGCATCTATATGTTCACATTTGAGATGTTTATCAGCAAGCAAACTATAATATGTTGTAATGGGAAACAGCTAAGCATTCTATCCATAATCTTGCCGTATTGGCAGTTTCTAATCGTTCACTCTCCCCTTCTGTCTTTATCCATGTTTATATAGCTTTTATTTAGTTGCAGACAGTTTGTTGTTGTTGTTGTTGTTTTGGTTTTTGTAGCCTGTCCTGGAACTAGCTCTTGTAGACCAGACTGGCTTTGAACTGACAGAGATCCGCCTGCCTCTGCCTCCCGAGTGCTGGATTAAAGGGGTGCGCCACCACCGCCCTGCCGCAGTTTTTATACTAGTAACTTACTTTATAGCCACTTTAAAGTTATGTAGTCATTGTATTGCATGTTTTTAAGAGCTTCATTTCTGTTTAGTTATAGTCATAGGGTATATAGGTTTTTCAGTATTTTAAATAATGTTGCTGTGAATATTGTGTTCATAGTTTGGGTTTTTTCTTTTCTCTTTGGCACTGAGGTCCGAACACATAGTCTCCTGCGGGTTAGACAAGCACCTGTCACTGTAGCTCTTTTGCATTTTTATTTTGAGTCAGGGGCTCCCTACGTTGCCCAGGCTGGCTCTAAACTTGATTGAGGCCAAGTGGGCCTTGAACATGTCATCCTCCCTTCTCAGCCTCCTAAGCCAGCCTTTTTGTCTCATTAATGACATCTTAGAAGTAGATTTTTGATAGAATTATGCAGCTAGTATTTTTCCAAGGTATTTGTACATATTGTCAGGTACTCATGTCTTCTATGGGGTCATGTGCACTGCCACTGGTAGCAGGTAAAGGTCCACTCTCAAGTGGGTAAAGGAAGGAGAAAGTGGCTTTAGGAACACGCATGTGTGTTTTGTGGCAGGCATAGGACAGCATTGGGAATGGCTCCAAGTCCATCCCCACCTTTGCACTCACCCCATAACTCAGACACCCCTTTTACAGGCTCTTCTGCTCAACAGCCTGGTCAGTGGTTTGAAATAGGGATGAACGTCCAGATTTACACTTAACCCAGGTGCATGGGGAACGTGACATGCGGAGGAAGAATTGGCTCTAAAAAGCTGAACTGGGCAACTTTGAACGCAGATGAAAACAATAGGGGTGATAATAAGATCCTGGATTGGGCAGAAAGCCATCTGGATAAGTAGAAGATAATGACATGAGGCTCAGCTGCAAGGCTCAGCAGAGACTTAGAAACACCATCTAACAGCAAGAGCACTAACACAAATTAGAAATGCCAATAAGGAGTCTGGGTGTGTAGCTCAGTTGGGACAGCGCTCACCTCGCACGCGAGTTCAATCCTCAACACTGCATAACCCAGGTGTAGTCTTACCTGAATATCTGAAGACAGAGGCAGGAGGTCAGGAGTTCAAGGTCACCCTTGACTATGTAGAAGTTGAGATCCTGCCAAAAAGAAGAGTAGAAGCCACTGCCACTGCCACCAGTGAAAACACCTACTCCTAGTATATGTACTGGTCTGAAGTAGATAGAATCCCCTTAATGTCAAGCTCAGCAAACCCAGAGACAAACAACTTTGGGTGAAAAAACTGAAGTACGCAGGAGAGCCACTTAGTCAGGTGCGTCAAGCCCATAAGTAGAAGAGCTGAGACGGGAGTCCAGATCCAGCTGCTGCATCCTTCAGCGTCATCTCACAGCTGGTAGAGCATCCCAAGTCCCTGAGAACCAGGCACCTCATTCCTAGAGTGTGCTTGGCAGCAGATGAGGGAGGCGGATGGCATTAGGGACTGGAGTACAAGCTGAGAAGGAGCAGAGCGGGCTCCGGGTGGGGTGTGTTCTCTGAGAAGACCCCAGATAGGATGGACCTCCAATCCAACCACAGCTGGCAAGGTGGCCCCACTGAGCCCCAGTCCCCAATTCTTCAACATCATTCCTGAGACTCTAGTCCAGAAAGACAGGTGACCTAGAAGAAATTTAGCTTTGGTGGCTGAGCTGTTCCTTTGCTCTGTGTCAGGACATCGGTTAGCTCTTGCTCTGCGTCTTTTAATAGGGTTGAGGTCAAACAAACATGACTTTGAAGAGGTGTAAAAATCTAGAATGCAGATAGCTTATTGAAATCTCACATACCCATGGTGGCGTGCAAGATGCTAGAGAGAGAGAACTGGTACGTTCTCAGCAGCTGTTTTTAGCTAAACTTAATTGATTTTTGATAAGTGAATCCTTGAACTGGTAAGCAAGGAGTACTTGTAATAAAAGTGGCCTGATACATTATAGCAAAGTTTTGTTCCTTTTGACAGGGATACTGAGCTTAACAGTCAATACGCTGGAAGTGAAAAGAAAACAGTTAATCACACTGTAAATCACACATATTACTTTCATACCTCAGCACAAGTATCTCTGTAGAGTTTTATATCTATAGCAAGTCATTGTTTGTTTTACGTCACTGCTGCTCTTGACATAGCCTGGTGTTTGACGTCGTTAACCCTGACGCACTGCTCCTTCAGGGTGCGCTTTTCTCACCCACTCTTTTCCTTTCAGCTGAACTTTTGAAGGATTTGGTCAAATTCCACCTTGAATTTCTGCAGGAGACGAGATACACTGATCCATGTCCTCAACATCCAGCAGTTCCAAAGCAGAGATGTATTTCTGCTCACCCTACATGTTCCTGGCATAGCCTGGGGCCCTGGGTCTCCATCACTGCCGTCTTCGTACAAAGGCCCAGGTTCTAAGAGCAGCCACCAGCCGGAACATGACCAGCCTTACAGGGGACAGCGAGAGCCTGGCTCTAGAAGCTTCTACCTAGAAATGATAGAGATCACTCATGGCCTTAATTTCTTGGCCAAAGTACTGAACACTCCCAAGCTTAACTTCAGTGGAGTGAAGGAATGGAAAGTAGATACTGCCCAACTCTTAGCACAGCCATACCACAATTTCTCGTCAGAATTGTGATTTATAAATTAACTTAGAAGACTTTGTATAGACAGTTCATACTTTCTTCTTCCAGGAATTTGGTGGTTATTAATCTTCATAGAGAACTTCTAGCCCCCTGTAGAGGTCAGTGGTCATACAACTGATTCATCGGTAGACTTCCCCCAGGGAAAATTTCAAAGATGTTGTTGTGTTCATTGTAGAAACTTCCAGAGCAGGGAGAGGGGACAGTAGAGTGAACTCAGGATAAACCCCAGGATCCCAGCGCCTGCTTCAAGACTCTCGCAGCTTATAACCAGTCTTAACCACCCTTGTTCCTTCTGTCAGCCACCCCTTCCCACATCCTCTCTCAAAGGTTATTTGGAAATAAGCCCCAAGCAGCTGGGCCTGTCGTCTGTCACGGCTTCAGTGTGTTGTGCTATGACGCTGGGAACTGTTTTAACTTGTTTGGACTACAGCAGTGCACCGTCTGGTGGCTCACCCAGCAGAAATGTATTTGCCCACAATAACAGAAGCAAGAGTCTGTGTCTCTGAGCTCTCTGTGTGGCCTGTAGATGCCCCCGTCCTGCTGTGTGTCTTCGCGCTTCTCTCTGTGCTTCTGTAGGGTGCTTCTCAGTGTCCTAACGTCGTCTTAAAGGACATCGCCTGTGTGTATCAGAGCCTGCCCTAACCACCTCTTTTTAACGTAATTATACCTCTGAATACAGTGGCATGCTGAGGGACCGGAGGTTAGAGCTTCCGTATATGGATGTGGGGAGACAGCATTGATCTCATAGCCTAAACACGAGCATGATACAGCATCTCAGCTAAAACAGCACCGCTTGAGTTCCCAGAAGAGCAGTTCACTTCCCCTACTGTCTTCCCTCCGCTCCCCTTTTACTGCGGGTTGGTCAGTTTAGAACCCACATCAGGGCCGTATGTTGCAATTGGCTGGTGTGTTTCTTAGACCTTTTGAATCAATCTCCTTCCCTCACTTTTACCAGATTCCTAAGGGAGCCGTCGTCATAGGAGTGATTGGATGTGATTCTGGGAGGGGGCTCTCTGGATCCCCAGGATATGAGGCAGACTTCTTGATCCCCACCCTGAGTGTATGTTAGCACCGCGCCCTGACCCAAGCAGTCTCTGTGCCAGAGGGACTTGGGCTGCTCATCTCCGGATGCCCAACTTCTTAGGAAATCCCTTCAATGGTCCTCACTTGGCTTCTCCTGTTGTTTGAGTCTCTACGAAGATGTCACTTTCTATGAGAACCCTTCACGGACTCTTCTCCCTGCAAGTAATGTGACCCCGTGCACACCACCCAGGCTTCTCCCCATTGCTCCTAAGCATTCTCCATGAGACTTAAGACTTGAGGTTACTAATTGAGATTACATACACACATATATATGTATGTGTGTATATATGTTTGCTTTTCTGAGACAGGGTTTCTCTGTGTATCTCTGACTGTCCTGGAGATAATGGGCTCTATACAGTGGGCTAGCATTGAACTCAGAGATCTCTCTGTCTCTGCCCCCCAAGAGCTGGGATTAAAGGTCTGAACTACCACACCTGGCTGGTTTTTGCGATTTTTAAAATGTACTTATCAACATGTTTAGCTCTTGTCTCTCTATCCACTCCACTAGAGCAAGTCTTTGTACCCTCTACTCTGACTCCCAGTGCCCAGAGTCCTGCTTGGCCTTAGGAGCACTCTCTCTCAGAGACTGCTAAATGCTGGCTCAGGGCTCTGCAGGCAGACATGGAAGACAGTGTGTGGCCCTGAAGTGGCACTGGAGGTGACAACAACCTCAGGCAAGTGTACCTGGTAGCTAGGCGACTGCTCCCTGGTGTAATGCTCACCGCTCTAGAACAGAAGCCTGGCTTTACCCTCACTGAGAAAACCCTTTTGTCTTTTTCAAGACTGAGAAGAAAACAGAAGAGGGCATTGGCAGGAGCCCTGTACTCTGCCCATTCTGCAGTACCCCGGGAAAATCATTCACGACCTTCCCCTACTTTTCAGTCTGGAACTCAGAAGCACAGAAGCACTAACCCCTTGTTGGCGGCCATCATTAACGAAGAATTTCCTAAGTGGGTGATTACACATTCTTAGGCTCTTTGGTGCTGCCTGGGAGAGATAATTCGTTAAGGAAAGCCTTGCTTAGCAGCTCCCATTGATCTCAGGCTAATGAGGGGCAGACTGCGCTGAACTCTTCATTTGATTCTTCCTGTGTTAGAGATTGCTATTAATTAGTGCCCCCACTTTACAGCTTAGGGAGCTTAAGTGCCTTGCCCTGGATCATATGACCAGAGGAGCAGAACCAGCATTCTTAGTGTCTGATTCTTAACCCCAACTTAACCCACTTCTGTTCTATTACTCATTTCCTGTTTGGGGTACCATTCGTTATAGTAGAATGTGTATGTAAAACAGTGTGTGTGTGTGTGTGTGTGTGTGTGTGTGTGTGTGTAGCTCAGAATAGTAGCATATAGGAAAACAAGGGTATTTGAACATTTAAAAGTATCTCACTTTGGTGATGGCGGGCATTTTTATTAGGAACTATAACTTTCATGGCATATGCCATGGGCTGTCCTGAGTACTTTTTATGCATTGTTAAGTCAGTTGTCCTCTGCAACAGGTAAGGAGGCCCAAGCAAGGCTGAATAACTAGCTAAAGATCACAAAGCTGATGAGTAGGTGACCTAGGTCTCACACCAAGACAATCTAGCCATCTGTCGAAGTCCCTGTTCCTGAACAGCAGGCTGCTGCCCTGCACCATGCATGAGCGACCACTAAGTAGAAAAGGCTTTCCGTCAGATGCTTTTTAGACTGAAGACCAAAGGGCATCTAAGAGCTTCTCAGGCACAGAAAGTAGGCCTGGTGATTTAGAGTGTTCTGCCTGCATGCCTCCCTGCAGGCCATACGATGGTACCAGATCTCATTACAGGTGGTTGTGAGCCACCATATGGTTGCTGGGAATTGAACTCAGGACCCCTGGAAGAGCAGTCAGTGCTCTTAACAGCTGAGCCATCTTCTCCAGCCCCAACCTGTGATCAATTTTTAAAATTAGTGCAGGCATAATGCTTTATTTCAGTATATTCTATATTTAAATACTTTAGTTTTTTTTAAAAGAAAAGGTTTATTTTCTTTTTATTTTATGTGTATGAGTCTTAACTACATGTATGTAAGTGCACCACATGGATGCCTGGTGCCCAGAAGAGGGGACCTTGCATCTGGAGTTACTAGACTGTTGTGAGTCACCATGTAGATGCTGGGAACCCTCTTTGATGCTAGCCTGATCTATAGAGCGAGTTCTAGGACAGCTGGGCTACACACAGGAAAACCCTGTCTCAAAACCAAAAAGAAGAGTCAAGCCTTCTTATAATGGCAGTGGACACCCAGGGAAGGGAGATGGACTAGGGACAAGGGAGAGGAGGAGAAGGAAGGCGGAAGTGAAGGCAGTGATGTGGCCGAAGCTCAAGCATCTTAGGGGACAGTTGCTAAGGAGTAGGGCCATGTGCTTTAGGACAGGCGGCACAGCACCATGAGGTCTGGTAAGACCCAGATGTGTAAGATCCCAGTGTGTAAGATCCTGTTGTGTGAGATCCAAGCATGTGAGATCCCAGTGTGTAAGATCCCGGTGTGTGAGATCCTGGTGTGTAAGATCCCAGTGTGTAAGATCCCAGTGTGTGAGATCCCAGTGTGTAAGATCCCGGTATGTAAGATCCCAGTGTGTAAGATCCCGGTATATAAGATCCCAGTGTGTAAGATCCTGATGTGTGAGATCCCAGTGTGTGAGATCCCGGTGTGTGAGATCCTAGTGTGTAAGATCCCGATGTGTGAGATCCCGGTGTCTGAGATCCCAGTGTGTGAGAGCCTGGTGTCTGAGATCCCAATGTGTGAGATCCAAGCATGTGAGATCCCAGTGTGTAAGATCCCAATGTGTGAGATCCCAGTGTGTGAGATCCCTGTGTGTGAGATCCCAGTGTGTGAGAGCCCGGTGTCTGAGATTCTGGTGTGTGATATCCCGGTGTGTGAGATCGCAGTGTGTAAGATCTGATGTGTGAGATCCCGGTGTGTGAGATCCTGGTGTGTGAGATCCCAGTGTGTAAGATCCCAGTGTGTAAGATCTGATGTGTGAGATCCCAGTGTGTGAGAGCCTGGTGTCTGAGATACCGGCATGTAAGATTCCAGTGTCTGAAATCCTGGTGTATAAGAACCTGATCTATGAGATTCTGGTGTGTAAGATCCCAATGTGTAAGATCCTGGTGTGCGAGATCCTGGTGTGTGAGATCCTGGTGTGTAAGCCTGCAGCCATAAGAAGGCATTTCCAGGACAGACAAAGCTGGAAGTACTCAATTTCTTTCGGAGATAAGAACAAGGCGAGCTAAGTTCTTTTCTATAGCTATTTTCTTCCTGAGTGACTCATCTTGGGTAGCTTCCCCTTGGCTTTAAGAAATGATTCATGTACCCTTACTACAAAAGTGACAGGAGTTGCTGGACCCGAACCACCTGCTGTAGTGAGCCATGTTGTTAACCTTAGTGGGACAGGTACTCATGTGCTTATTACCCACCCACGGGACTGGTGCCGGCCAGGGTGTGTGCCCAGTGTGTGCTTTTGTGGAGCATGATTCAGACTTTCATTTTAGTCACTTCACATCCTGTGACATACCCACTAAATGCCAGGCCCATGCCTGGTGCAGAGAGCATACACAGTGACTCAGCTGCTGCATGCCCAGGAACACCATGTCGCTGGCGCTGTGTATTTTAGCCTGCTTAGTCATGTTCATGCCATTTGGGGACTTGATTTTGGCCTTTGGTTTGTTTTTTGAGATAGGGTCTCATGTAGTTCAGGCCGGCCCGAAACTCACTGTGCTGCCAAGGACAACCTTGAACCTCTGACCCTTATACTTCCCCCTCCCAGGCGTTAGGACTAGTCTTGTACCACCTCACCCAGGTTTGTGGTACTGTTGATGGAGCCCGGGGCTTCCTGCATACTAGACAAGTGCTCTACCCACGGAGCTACATCCCCAGCCCAGGAATAGCTTTTGAAATAGTAGCTTTCAAAAAGTCCTTATCTTTCCGTAGGGGAGGAGGCTTGAAGAAGAGACAGCAACTTTTTGCCCGTTTCCTTCCAATATTGTCCTGTCGTTTTTGTGGGACTTGTCTCTCTAAAGCCAACCTAGTGGCTCATATTTCATCTTGTCTTTGAGAGCTACAGTGAGATTATCTGTCTAATCTTGTTATTGGTGCTAATCCCAGAAGAATCAAATATATAGAACCTCACTAAACCCCCACTGTGGACATAAAGATTACTGTAGTGCTTAGCGGGGAAAGCCAGGGTAGGCCTAGGAGCATCGGGAGTTCGAAGCGCCATGAGGTGGGCAGTGCTGGCACTAGGCAGACACATTGTGCCTACCCTTCCCTTGCCTAGGACAGGTGGCTGTTCTTCATAGACAACAGCCTATCTAGCGCTGGGCAGAGCTGGCCCTTTATCTAGATCAGATGTGTTTCGATTTAATGAAATGAAGGTTCCCAAAGAACCTACACCGTTAGCTGTAATTGCTCCTCGGTTGTGTAGCAAATCCAAGTTTTGTGACTGCTTCAGGTCTCAAATAATTAGGTTCCAATCGAAGCAGTGCAAAGAGAGGTCAGGTAGGAAGACAGTAAGTCTTTAATAATTAAACAGTACTCCCCTGCAGTACGGTTGCCTCTGTAGGTTTGTGATACAGGGCGGAAGACTTGGGCTTGGAGTTCAGATGCAAGTACCAAAGGCTAGCATCCCCGCTCAGGACAGCATCCCTGCTCAGGACAGCATCCGCACTCAGGACAGCATCCCTGCTCAGGGCAGCATCCCCTCTCACTCACTTTGTGGGGGAGGACAAGACAGTTCTGTTTCTTCATCTGTGTGATGCAAACAGAAAGCCTGCAACAGAGTGTGCCTCCCCTCTGCCATCTCATGGCTTAGGCCATGCCGATTAAGCATCCATCCTTTAGGCATCTGGCTCCAAGATGCAGCAGAAAGCAAGATCAAGGACATCTTTATGGAGTTTATAATCTAATAGCTGCTCTCTCAATGTTAGAACACAGCAGAAAGATATGAATGATGAGCCAAGGCTGATATTAGGTAGAAATCCAAAGAAGTGGTAGAGAAGTAAGATTTTTACATTTAACAGTGTGAAAAAAATCCCCTTAGAACCATTCCTTATGCAAATAATGTCCCCAGCTTAGACTGCTGTCCGCATTTACTGATGTGTCCTGTCTCCTTAGCATAGTTGAAACTGGCCTTGGGGAATCTTTATTTGGCTGAAGATTTAAACTAGCTAGGTTGGAAGAGACCCACAGTTCTTTCGTTGGTATCTGCCACAGTTTCTCATAAATACTCCATTAGATTTGTACACACATGCATCTCCTTTTAAACCTAAGCACACATGTGGAATGGCACCCTCTCCTGCTCCCTCCCTTGTTTTGGTCCCTCTGGAGGATGGATTGTCATTCACCCAGAAGGTCAGATCCTTCTTCATCCTCCTCTTTCACAGTGTTCCGTGTATCCCACCCACTGGGGCTTGTTCCCAGGTCTTCACTGCTGCAAACAGCATTTGCCAAGAACATCCATGTACATACATCTTTGCACACATATTTGATCGTATCTGCAGCATAAGGTTTTCAGAAATGGAATTGCTAAGCTAAAATGCCATGTTTTTATCTTTTGTTCTTGAGATGGGGTCTAACTATGTAACCCAGGCTGGGCCTGAACTCAACAGTCCTTCTGCCCGTAATGTCAGTGATTCAAAGAATTAGACCTTTTCTGGTTTTCAAGATATGGTCTCATGTAGCCCAGGCTGGCCTGGAGCATGCTGTGTGGCCAAGGACAACTTTAAACTCCAGACACCCTGCCACCTGTCACATCCACCTCCCAAGTGCTAGGATTTCAGGTGTATGCCACCATACACCTTCCTTCACCCACCTTCCCTGTCAACTAGGATGGTAATTCTCCAGTGGACCCCTGGGCCCACAGTGTCGGCATCATATGACGTCACATTGAAATGTAGACTCAGCCCACCCAGACCCTCTGCAGGAGGAACTCGGTTAGAACCCTGCAGCTCTCTGTAATCCTGCCTCTGGAGCTCCGGGGTTAGAAGGTTTGGGGCAAGGGCCCAAGAAGAAGTAATTGGAGCAAGTTCCCACACGGTGGGCCACACGGTACCATGCACTGAGTCAGCGCCTCACTCTCGCGGTGACACTTATTTCTTTTTTCAGTGCCTGAGAATCAACCTAGAGCCACATATTGCCAAACAGGCACGTCTATCACTGAGCCCATCCCCAG
>LOJH01002080.1:25130-35775 GCA_001685095.1 Ellobius talpinus
CTCTCTCTCTCTCTCTCTCTCACACACACACACACACACACACACACACAGTTGCGTACACACCTCTTCCGTTGGGTCCTGCAGTTGATGGTACTCGTTTGTTGAGCTAAGCCGAGACACTAGCGCAGGTTCCAGGGAGCCCCTTGCAGACTGAGCAGAACTCTCCAACTCTTAGACTCAGCTGGATCTGCTTCAGTGTCGTACACCAGAGTTGCCCTAGCAGGCCTGTTAGGTTTGAGGTGCATCACGGTATTTTAGGATCAGATCTGTAATTGAATAATCACCAAAGCCGCTGTAATAGCTGCTGCTTCCCTAGGGAGTCTCAGATTATGTATAAATTTCAGTACTATGGCAGAACTACGTGTTAACAAGAGAAAATGGGAAACAACAGTATCTGACCCCTAGGCCTTGTGACCCCAGATCCCTCCGTCCAGCAGGATGGTTGTGTCAGATGGTGTCTAAAGGGACATTTAGAACTCATCTAAGCAGTGCCCTCACCTGAAGGATTTATCTCTCAGCATCCTGGGAAGCTGACCTAGGGAACAAATGTGTACCTCAGCCTTTAACTCTCCTGCCAGCAAACTCTCCAGGATGAGTTCATGTGTGTGAAGGACTCAGAACAATGCTGGCTACAGAACGTAATTGTCAGCAGCATTGCTACTGGTCACTGGGAAATGAAGAGGGTGGCTTAGATCAGGGGATCACAAAGGCCAGTCTGATGACAGCTGGTCAGGTTCAGCACCCTGACATCTTTTGTGTTAGAAACCATTAGATTCCCTCCCCAACCCCGGTGCCAGGAACTTGCCGTGGATGCTAACCTAGTGTTCAGAGAGCACTGGGTTTTATAAATAGGAAGCTTGTGACAAATCTGCCCTTTTCTTCCCCTCCTTCCTCCCTTCTCCTCCCTCCTGGCCTCTCAATCTTAAAATAAACAAGTTTCCTTGCAATTTGCAGCAATAGCGCCATCTGCTGTTGGCAGATGAGCAGCACAGTTAGCAAAGTAAGGTGTTCAAATAAGGCAGTTGAGTGAGTAAAGGAGGAGCCACCTTTCCCTGAGACCTCCAAGAGCTCAGACACACAAGTGCCTATTGTCACATGAGCCTCATACAATAGGAAAGAGGTCAGTTGAGTCTCTAGACTGTGATTGACATTTGGCTGAGACCCTGCCGTCCTCCACATGGAATCTTGTGGCAGGACAGAGAAGCGTCATTGTCCCATGTGCTGGCACTGCCTGGGACTCATAGCCATGGCTGCAGGAAGGAAGGAACATTCCATACTTGAGACCAGTGTAACCTTCTCTTCCTGCAGACGCTTGAGGCTGGAGGCATTTTGTCCCTGCATGCCAACTGGGCAGGTAGAACAGGAAAGTGCATTGTATTCTGACTGGCATCCAAAATATAAAACTCATTTCCTACATCTGACAGGCAGCTCCCACAAACATATTTTGCAAGTTTTTCCTCTAGGGTTTTGAGTAGCCACACAGTCCCCATCACAGAGTCCTGCCCACCTCACGTGATGTTACTGATATCTCTGGGATCTTCTCTGTAATTACATTTGCTTGTTTGTCTGTTTGTTTGTGGGGAATGGGTGTGTATTCATGCCACAGTACACATGTGGAGGTCAGAGAACAATTTTATTGTTTAAATGGTCTCTGTGTATATCCATGACTGGCTTAAAACGTGCTATGTAGACCAGGCTAGCCTCAAACTCACATAGCTCTGCTTGCCTCTGCCTCCTCTGGGTGCTGGAATTAAAGGTGTGTGCCATGGTGCCTGGCCAGGGGACAATTTTTGAAGCTCAGTCCTGTCCTACCATGTGGGTTCTACAGACTGAACCCAGCTTGTCACTTAGCAAGAAGCGCCTTTGCCCACTGAGCCACCTCAGCAGCCCCTTCCCTGGGATTCTCTCTACTCTTGTGAATTAGGTTCTCCTTGTGTGTGCACCACTCATCTCATAAGGTGATCTGAGACTATAACATCCTCTCTTGCTCCCCTTCAGAATTTCCTGTGCGCTCTCGTGACCCCACCGCTCCTCATCCCTCTGTGAGTGATACTTACAGTCCATCTTGGTACCCTGTGTTGCCACAGTTTCCTGTGGTACACTCCACCACTCTGTTCATTGGATCTCCTAAATCCCAGGCAGACACTGCCGCCCTTCAGAGGCATGTGACTCATTGGCCCAGCATCCATGTCCTCACCCTCCTTGGGCTCTGGATCCCTGTGAACTCAGGGACTTTTCTGCAATGCAGCACCCGTGATATTGCACCTAAAAACCTCTGCACTGCTAGCACCTAACTTTCCCAGGACGACCCTCCCCTCCTTACTTCTGCAGCCCCTCTTCTCTTAGGTAGGTCCTAATGAAAGCAAGGATGCTCCTCAGTCAGGATCTAAGCAGAGGGAGAAATGAATGAGATCAAGAGAAAACAGGGCCTCTGAGGGACCAGGACAGGACTCTCAGAGCAAGCAGCCACAGGGGTTGAAGGTCAAGACAGGAGGAACCAAGTAGAGGAGCAGCAGGCTGTGGCTCGATGGTCGAGAGAAAGGACATTAGGCACATGTTCATAGTGTCCCACCTGTGATGGTGTGACTTGCTTGTGATGATGTGGCTTGCATTTCTACCCTCAAGGTTCAGGGAGGTCCCATACATGCTAGGGGCTTCTCGGAAAGTGTGTTCTTCTCCACGTGAAGCTTCAGCCTTTGGTGAGCACATCACACACACCTTTATGCTGCCCAGTTATTTATTTAAGCAGTAGCAGCGGATGCTTGGCAGGCCAGGAGGTGTCGGGCCTGCTATCAGTGGCCAACTGTGCCATTATGGTCCTGGAGGCTTCCCGCAGGGTCATCTTCAGAAGGCTTTGTGACTTCTCCCCAAAGCTGATATCCAACACGGGCACGAGCCAGCATGCACTGCCCATACAGCCCCACGCCACAGCCTCTCATCTGCCATGGTTCTTCCAGGGCCCAGGAGACCTTCATGCAGTGGGACCAGTGCCGCCGATTCTACAACTTCCTCATGGCCGACAACATGAAGAAGATCATCCTGTCTCACAGGTATGCACCCTTCCCTTCTGTCTCAGAGGTGCCTCGGTAACTCCCGCTAAGACGTAACGAGGAGGCTCTTCGCCTGCTGTTCTGTACCCAGTGAGAGCAGCCCTGATGGGGCCTGTCACTTTCTAAGTGCCTTCTTCCTCAGGAGGCTGCTGGGAAGAGCTTCAGCCCTGGGTCTTGGCCAGTCCTCAGCTTTAGCCGCGTGGCAGGAGGCTCAGAGCAGCACATCAGCGCCTGCTTTGGCTCAGGCCCTTCGAACCATGCGGAGGGAGCAGGAGTTGGCCAGGGGGTGTCATCGATGGCTTTGTTCTAGTTACTCCCATTGTTGGTCTCTCTCCCTACTCTGTGGCACTTCCCTTCCCCTCTAACTAGACTAGAGCTTGTGGAGACCCCTGCTCCCTTGGCCTCTCCACACCTCTCTCCTTGCCAGCATCTGCCCACGGGGCCCACACTGTCCCTTGAGGCCCATCTTGGTCACCCTTCTCACTTCAAGCTGTTTTGTCTGAGGCTTCCTGTGGGTCCTTGGGGGTTGAATGACCCTTTTACAGGGGTTACCTAAGACCATCAGGAAACATGGATATTTTTACATTATGATTCATAACAGTAGCAAAATTACAGTTACGAAGTAGAAATAATTTTATGGTTGGGGTCACCACAGCTTGAGGAACTGTATTAAAGGGTCACAACACTGCCCTAGAGCCTGGCACCCAAGGAACACTCAAGAAACGTACTTTGGTGGGGACTCTTGGCACCACCATGAGAAAAAAAAAAGCGTTCTAAGTGATCAGTTTCTTGGTCCTTTTGGTTGGTTGGTTGTTTTGGGGGGAGATTGGAATTGCTTGTTTTAGTTGTGGTCTCACTGTGTTGCCTAAGTTGACCCTAAACTCTTGAACTCAAGCAATCTTCCTGCTGCAGCCTCCTGCATATTGGGCCCCAGTCCTCACCTCTTCGTTTCCTCCCTCCACCCTAGTGATTAAAACAGCATTGTCTAGCCCAGCTTAGCCACACACTCCAGGCCAAGCTGAGCTTCCTGTGGGTGGACTCACATGGTACCTGAGCAAGGGTGTTGCTCACAGACCCTCAAACTACAAAGCTACTAGGCATGTCCTCAGGTCCTTGTGTCAAGTTGGTTGTGGAGAGATTTCTGCCCCCTGTGCTGAGACAAAGTCAACAATCCTCAACTATGTGATTTGAACAGTGGTCACATGCTGGCCACTGAGTTGGAGGCAGCCCAGCTGAAGTTCCGGTGGGTCTGAGGATTTATTGAGGCTCCTAGCCAGATGGGTGAAGTTAGAGTGTTTAAGTCCTTATGTCTGCACCTTTAGAATGGACAGTGAGTCCTCCGAGGGAAGATGTGTTTTGCAGAAAGTGTGAGTATTGCTAAAAAGTCCTGAAGGTTCATTATGCAATTGCTAGCAAATTGGGAAGGCATGTTGGTGTATTTACCATAGAAAGCCAACTGACTGAAATCCGAAGGAAAATTTAGGCTATGAATCCAATCCTTTGCCGCCTTATTTGGGAAAAAGTAAGTCCTAAGAAAGGATGCTGATCTCCTTTTGGAGGTTATAAATGGATACAGAGCCCTGCGTTTCTGGCATGGCTGTTTCCTACTGTTGCGCCAACCCTCAAAGCAGACGCAGTCCTCCCTCGGCTGCGTGACTGAGAGCACCAGCTTGGAAGGGAAGTCCACCCTGCCTGTTGTCATCCCTACCCTCATTGTCGTATCCTAAATGGACGTTCCTCTTCACAGAAATGACCTCTGTATGGAACCCACTCCTCCATCTCCACAGATGCACAGGTCCAAACAACAGCAGGTGGAGATCACGGTTAACCCTGGCTTTATCTGTGCCGAATGTGTGCAAATTTACCTCCTGAGAGTTTGTTTGGAGGTCCTAGCAGGGGATCATAGCTGCTTGTGTGTCCTTGACCGAAGACCATTTCTTCTTTAGGGAAGGTCATCCTCTTTGACCAAGCATGCAGCTTCCATAGAGACACACAGGGAGCTGTGAGGAATGAGGGGGTCACCAGCCTAATCACCCTCACACCCGCAAGTTTTTCGCTCATTTCCTAAATTGTATAGTCAAGTCTAACAACTGTTTTCATTCCATCCCCAATGTCTTAGGTATTATGAGTCATTGAGAGGTAACTAAGCATGCAGGAGATGGCAGGGTTACATGCACATCCTAGAGTCAGGTATGCTGGCACATGTTCTTGTCCAAGCTACTCAAAAAAGAAGAGGCAGGAAGATTGCTTGAGCCTAGGAGTTTGAGAACAGCCTGGGTAACACAAAGAGACCCTGCCCTATCCCATTCCACCACTACCACCCTCCAATCCTGGAGTATCTATAGATTTGGATCTCTGAGGAATATCCTCTTGTTGTTGTTTGTTTTGTTTTGTTTTGCTTTGCTTTGTTTTGTTTTTCAAGACCGGGTTTCTCTGTGAGTAGCCCTGGCTGTCCTGGAACTCACTCTCTAGACCAGGCTGGCCTCAGACCTGTCTCTGCCTCCCGAGTGCTAGGATTAAAGGTGTGCACCACCACCGCCCGGCATCTGAGGAATATCTTAAAACTAATTGCCTGTGAATACCAAGGGACAGCTTTTCAGCTGACACTGTGGAGAGCTGCTGATTTAGCCAGATGCCAAAGGAGTTACTGGTTAGCTTCCTTGTTAAGCAACACAAGCAGCTTGTAAGGGAGCAAGGGCCTGCCAACAGTTGGCAACATCAACATCAGTGTAAACCTGAATCCCCATGTTTGGCCCGCTGCCTATCACTCTTCCGAAAGGCTCTTCCTGGGCTTCCTCCCCTGTGCTAAAGACTGTATAATACCTGGCCAACTTGAAACCTAGTCTTCAAGTTTGGTACCCTGGAAGGAAAAGAAGGCTTTAGTGTTTATTTTCCTATGCATGCTCATCTTGAGTATTATATTCTAAAGGCTCAAAGAAACCGGCATGATAGCACATTCTTGTAATCTCCGAATGTGGGAGGTAAAAGCAGGAGACTCAGGAGTCCAAGGTCATCCTTGGTTACCTGGGGGATTTAAAATTAGCCTGGACTACAGGGGACCCTGTGTTTTAAAAAAAAAAGGTAAATAAATAAATAATACAAGTTAAAAAAATAAAAAGAACGGGCTACAGCCTATAGAAGAGTGTTTGCCTAGCATGCCTACGACTCTAGGTTCAATCCCCAGTAACACAGGGAAACAAAAACCAAAAATAAATAAAAGACTGGGGGGCTGTATGTCTAATTTACCGTAGCTCTGGTCCCATGGTGACTGGCGTTCCTGGTCTGCCTGTGGCCAGGAAAGCCGGCTCCACTGTGGTGGCTTTTCTTCGGCATCACTTTGCTCACTTCTGTGTCTTGTTCTAGACAAGCTCTTTTTGGAGACCATGTTAAGAAGCCCCAGAGCCTGGAGGACACGGACTTGAGCCGGCTCTACACGGCAACATCCCTGATGCAGATTGATGACAATGTGATGAGGTGGGTCCCCAAGGCCAGGCCAGAGGCCGCCTTGCCCAGAGTCAGCTCTGCCAGCGCCGCTGCCTTGGTCCCCTTGCTTCGGAGGCTTCTTCTCATTTCAATCAGAGTCTAATGCTTAGGAGAAGAGAGCGTAGGAAAGTTCTCCTCTCTTGGAAATGGGTAAAGACTCTGACCATGTGGTACGGGCAGCTTGAACTGGTGGGTGAAGTGTCTCCACCTAATGGTCCCCCTCCTTAACATTGTTATGTCCTGCCTCAACACAGGACAAGATCAGCACCCCCCAGGTCTGCCTTTGCAGTGGGCGGGGTAGTTTTTGTACATGGTCAGGATGCTTATCCAGACTTCGGTGGCTGAGGCTATCAAAAGCAGATGGCCAAAGGTAGACCAAGAGACGTGTAGGTTCCCGACAACATGTGGAACCACTTTCTGGGCGTGGGGAGGAGGCAAAAATGCTTCTGGGCGGAAGATGTAATCCCGACCCGGTTCTCTCATTCGGTCTTTCCCTGTCTGGACTTTGCAGCTCCTATGATCTCACTTTGCTGGCACCGGCACCTTCTAATTGAAGTCAGAAACTTGACTTGTAGAGTTGGCCTCACACCTTGTCCCTGCCTTTCACATTTCACAATCCTTTGATACCTTTAGACGTACCCTAAAGCAGACATGTCCTCCTGGATAGCTAGCTGACTGTTGGCCTGAGGCTGTGAGAGCTCTAGAGAGCTCTATTTTTTTTTTTTACTACTTTTCCTTTCACACCAGGTAAATTCAAAGGGGCCAGTTACTGTTTTCTCAGAGCAAATAAAAACTATGGAATTGTTAGTCTATTTAAAAGATGGAAATTTTCTTAGGGTTTTCATTGCTGCTAAGAGACACCATGACCATGGCAACTCTTATAAGGAAAGAATTTCATTGGGGTGGCTCACTTACAGCTTCAGAGGTTCGGTTCATTATCATCATAGTGGGGAGCATGGCGGTGTGCAGGCAGAATAGCGCTGGAGAAGTAGCTGAGAATCCTACATCTTCCAGGCAACAGGAAGTCAACTAGACACTGCGCAGTATCCTCAGCATAGGAAACCTCAAAACCCTCCTCCACAGTGACACACCCACTCCAACAAAACCACACCTCCTAATAGTGCCACTCCCTGTGAGATTATGGGGGCCAATTGCATTCAAACCACCACAGAAATAAATGATGCCTAGCTCTCTTAGGGTACAGTATATAACTTGCTGTGGTCCCTAATAAGGATAGAAAAGTAATTTAATTTTAATGTAATATAAATTTCCCATCCATCATCATAATTTAAGCTCAAAAGGAAAAGCCCCTCAGTTCTTGCGAAGGCCTTCATTCATCATCTGTAGTGTAGGGTGGTGGCGGTTCTGTAATCAAACCGCTCTGGCAGCTTCCTCACAGAGTGGTCACCAGCAATGCTGGAGGAACAGAATGCTTTGGAGACCACAGAGGACAGAGTCACACATCCTGGATGTGATCTCTGCGCACAGCCTCTTCCCCACTAGAGGACCCTAATGGTCTGAGCCTTCTGGGTCCTTTCCAGACTGGGGTACCTAAGAAGGCTGGAGGTGGAAGAGATCCTCAACTCTGGGGGAGGCAGGACGTCTCAGGGACTTGAAGTGAAATGGAAGGGCCACCTTCAGAGCCTCTTAGCTCCACCCTGGGTAGGAAAGAAAGGGAGGTTCAGAGGTCTTCTGGCCCATGATAGAATTTGGGGTCTCAGGGCATCAGAGCCCCAACTGAACTCCCCAGGCCTCTCAGCCCAGAGCTGAGCAGAGCTGCAAGCCTCTCCAGTGTTGTGAGACCTAAGGTGGCCAGTGACAGGTACTGCTCCTTGAGTGGAGGAAACTGGTAACTTCAAGACATGCTGGTCATGTCTTAGTCTCTGGCGCACTTCATTCCAGTGGCTCCAGGGTAACCCTGCTGAAAACGGAGTTCTAACTCATACATGTCTGTGACCCTGAGTATCTCGTCAAAGATGATAAACAATTTGATGCTGCCTCAAAAAGATGCAGTAGACAATGATAAGTATTACAGTTGATATTGATTGAGATTTCTCCAGGCTGGGCGCACAGAAGCCCTTCCATATCGTAAGTCTGACGACACCATCAAGGAAGGTCTTGTCTTTGATCCACTTTACAGTGAGATAGCTAAGACCCAGGAATCTTGAGCATTTGCCTGAGATTGCCCAACCAGAAGGTGGCAGAGCCAGGATTTGAATCCAGATCCTAAGCCCGTGCTCTTGACTCCAAACTCTGCCACCTACGTTCGTTTTGGTGTAATAGCAAGAACCGTAGAGAAGCCGCTACCTGTGTGGATTCTGCCATTGTGGTGAGTTAGTGTGGAAAGCAGAGAGTCATCGGCTCAGCTCTATAACAGATGTCATTTTGCCTTTGTGTGTGTGTGTGTGTGTGTGCTCATGTTCCAGAAAGTTCCACGGCTATAACTCCCTGAAGGAATATTATGAGGAAGAAAGCTGCATGAGATACCTGCACAGGGTGAGTGGTGGCCCTGCCTCAGAATCAGTGTCACTGCAGCTAGCTTTGCCCGCGGTACAACAAATACCCTTCCTAAGTTCCCAAGGGAAGTGGAGCCGGAATCTGATCACCATCATACCACGCTAGTTTGTCACTGAGACTTTCTATTGAGCCGGTCGCCCTCGCTGTGACTGCCATAGTCTCAAGTCCCAGAGCTGTGCTCAGACCAGGCTTCTCTCAAGTCTGTGAAATTGCCTGAGGCAGCCAGGTTATCCTCAGACATCCTTTGACCGTATAGTGATAAAAAACACCCATGTTCTGCCGTGGGTTCTCGTGGGAGATCCATCTGACTTTCTTGCTGCCCTTGACCCTGTCTTGTGGCCATTTGTACCTTACTAACATGCTGTCTAGTACTGAACTCTCAGATTTCTGCCACGATCTGATAAACACAGAATAAATTGGGGGGAGTTCTGTATCAGAGTGACAAGAAACATGCCTTCTGAAACATGTACTAGGCATAGTAACGTGCACCTTAATAACCAGCACTCAAGAAGCTGAGGCAGGAGGATTGCTGTGAGTTTGATGCCAACTTGCTATACATATACCCAGCCAGCGAGAGCTATGTTGAAAGACCACAACTCAAAAGCAAAAAGAAGGCCAGCAAGATAGCTCAGCAGGTGAACGTGCTTGCCACCAAGGCTGGTGCTCTGAGTTCAAAACCCAGGGCCCACACGGTGGAAGGAAAGAAGTCATTCCCCAGTTGTCCTCGGACCTCGCATGCATGAGTGCACATGTGCACATAGATGCACAAATTGATATCATAAAAAAAATAAAGGTAGGCTGGTTTTGATCTGTTCTTTTAGCACCTACAGCAAACCTTGTGTTAGTAAACACAAGTTGGTGGCCAACACAATTCCTGTATTTCCTGAATCAGCACTGAGCCAGACTCCTCCCTTCTGCTGTGCACTGTTGCTCTTATGCCAACACACAGCTCCCCATGTATCGGTGCCCGTAGGGGTGGCTGTGAGTTATAGTTCTGTGACTGTCTTAGCTATCTATGGCTTTCAGCCAGGCCTTTGACAGGCCAGAGTGTCAGGAGAGCACAGCCATTCAGTATGTCAGGGTGGCAGTTCAGGATAGTCTGAGTGCCCCCATCAGCACCCTCTATACTCTAAGCCAAAAGGAGGCTCTTATTATCTGTCTTACTAGTATGCATATTGAGCACAGTCCTGCCAAGAGCTCCCTGCCACCCACCAACCCACTCCTATTTGTTTGTGCGGTTTTGTTGAAATAGGTATTGAACCCAGGGCCTTACATCTGCCACTTAAGTGCTCTGCCACTGAGAGACATCTCTGAAGCTTGGGTTTTTTAAATAGGGTTTTGAGATAAATATAGATGCAGATATATATCTCCCCGGCTGACCTTGAACTCACAATTCTTTTGCCTCTGCCATCCAAGTTCTGGGATTATGAGGGTACACACCTGGCTCTCACTCCTGTTTGCATCTTTCAGATTCTTCTAAAAGGTCTCCTTTCCCTCTAGTGAGGTGCACGTCACTTTATTTTTTTATACTATAAGCTGAAGGAAAGATGATAGATAGATAGATAGATAGATAGATAGATAGATAGATAGATAGA
>LOJH01002081.1:0-15491 GCA_001685095.1 Ellobius talpinus
TTTATTAACCAATGAAAGTAACACATAAGACAGATGACCCTCCTCCATCAGGGCCCAGCTAGAGGCTCAGCAGCTAAAGGTACTTGCTGTCAAGCCTGACAACCTGAGTTCAATTCCTAGAACCCATATGGTGGAAGGAGAGAACCTGGATCACACACGATCTCTTCTCTAAGTGTCTGAAAGCAGTTGCCTGGTGCTCTGCCACTTTGTAAATCATGACTCCCGGCAGCAGAGAGGAAGTCTTCTTTTCTGCTTGTGAAGCTAAAATCCTCCCATTAATCTCCTATGAGCATCTTGAGCATTATCTCAGTTCCTCTGCCACTTCCTAACAGTGGCCCACAAGTCAGTCTCTGTCTGAACGTTTCTTTAAGCTTTCCCGCATTATCCTTTCTGGCCCTTGTATTTAAGATGCAAGCTGCCCTTGTGCTACAACAGGGCCATGAAACCACGTGGTCAGGCTGTATCTCAGAGTCCAGAGTAAGCTCCTTCAGTGCAACCTAGTCTCCGCTCAGCATATGACTATCTGTTCAGTGGGTTTCCTCAGGGCAAGGTACCCATGAAAATAGATTCTCACTTAGCAAGGACTAGTAGTCCACGATCAGTGTAGGAATTTGCAGAATTGTGCAACTTGCAAGCTCTTTTCTCTCTCTTTACATTGTTAATTCTTTGGGCAGCTTTTAGTTTTACTTTGTCAGTCACACTTGCAACAGCTGTAATTTATGTGAGAATTCTGCTCTTCTCTTGAATATTTTTCCCTAGGTTTCAGCAGGGGGCTAATGGTTCTCAAATCTCTTATCTGGAATTACTAACTACAGCTCCTAATCCTGGGAACTTTTCTAACTCAATAGAGACAGTTAGGTACATGTGAGAAAACAACACTTGGAACATTAGCCATGTCTCACAGTTCTGGAAAGGGGGGTAAGGCATGCATACACAGATTAGGGAAAAAGTCTCAGGAATACACACAGTGCCAACTGCTGAGAATGAGTTCCCTGGGCACCAAGCATATAGAATCAATGATAGGATCTAGTATGAGCCAATGGGGGAAAGTGCAATGTAAAATATGGGATGGAGAGTTCCATCTTTGCCACACACAGGAAGAAGTATGGGANAGGCATGCATACACAGATTAGGGAAAAAGTCTCAGGAATACACACAGTGCCAACTGCTGAGAATGAGTTCCCTGGGCACCAAGCATATAGAATCAATGATAGGATCTAGTATGAGCCAATGGGGGAAAGTGCAATGTAAAATATGGGATGGAGAGTTCCATCTTTGCCACACACAGGAAGAAGTATGGGATAGTAAGATGGGAAAGAATGCCTTAGCAAAGTCTGACTTTTACAGAGAGACTGAGACATGGGACCCTCTTGTGAAAAAGGGAACTGTAGAAAGGCAGATCTTGTAGACATGGAAGAATTGTTTGAGTTTGAATACAGTTGTCCTTAAGGCATGTGTGCCATGTCTATTACTTTTTAACTTTGTAACCACAGAGCTGCCTGCTGATGGAAGTGCTGTGAGAGCAGGATTTAGATGGCTCAAGATTTAGTTAAACCTGCAAAAATGTTGAACTCTATGTGTAGAATAAGGTTATGTAGGGGTGGGAAAGTGTATTTGGGGAAGCATAAATGGAAACAGTGGAGGCTTTCAAATGATTATGATGTATTTCTTAAAATATGATATATTTCTTAAAAGTCAAAAGTAGGAGCCAATAATAAAGCTGTTCATGTAACCTTGGTAAGAAAACCTCTGTTAAATATAAATAAAGACCACTTGAGCTATTTGGGGACATTTGAATGTAATCAGATTGGTAGTCATATTTCTTCTTTGTGCTGATGCCCATTGCCCATTTTAGTACCTGAACCTGAGCCAAAGTTGGACCCCAGAACTTGAGTTTCTTTCTGACTTATATTTTCCCATAATAACTTTTCTTTGTGGATCTATAGGAAGACTCTTTGTCATTTAAAAATATACTTTCTTTGGCTTAGGATATAGTACAGTGTGCAGAGTTCTTGACTAGTATGCACAAAGGAAGCCCCAGACTGCATTCAAAGAACTGAATAAACCAAGCATGGTAGTTCCTGCTTGAAAACCCAACACTCCAGAAATGAAGACTGGAAAATTAGTAGTCAAAGGTCATCCTTGGATAAATGAAACCCAATCTTAAAAATTAAATAAATGGATGAATAAACAAACAAACAGTTCTCTGTGTTGTCTTTGTCTGGTTTATGTTGGACAGTATGATTCATAGCCACATCCCATGTGGTATGAGTGTATGTGTGTGTGTGTGTGCATGTGTGTGTGCGCATGTGTGTGAGTTACTGAGACACCACTTTGTTCATTCTCAAAGACAAAGTCTGGTTTTTATTATTGTCTGAAAAATTCTACTTTCAACAAATGACTTAAATTCGTGATTCTTTGTAGTACAGAGATAAAGTCCATAAAATTTCTATAAACCTTGGGCAGCTCCTTTCAAAGCACTGCTTGAATTTGGGGTAGATACAAATATGTAATCTAAATAGTTATTTTTAGAGTGAAGGGAAAGGGGAAAGAATGAGAGACTGAAGGGGAAGGAAACAGAAAGAGAGAGAGGGAGGGAGGGAGAACAGAAGAAGCACTATGCTTTTGCTTCAACTCCTGTTCAAAGAGGAAAATAGGTTTTAAGAGACACATAAGAAATCACTCCTGTAGCCTACAGCTGTAATTTTAGGGCCTCTTTGCTTTAACATTTCCACTTGAGAAGCACAGACTTTAGGTAAAAGAAGACAGGCTCCTATGAGGTCATGCAGTGTGAGATGTTCCTACTTAGACAGGCAAATCAAACTGGGTTTCACTGGCAGGCATGTTTCCCAGTCATGGAGCCAAGAGAAGAAGTGCAGGCAAGCTGGCTTATTCTCAGAAGAGTTCCCTTTGTCTTGGATTCTGTTTTTCTTATGCTTTAGCAATGTTTCCCTTGGTGATGATGACTTTTAATGTAAGTGTATCTCAACACAAAGACTACTCGAATCACTTATAAGCAAAAGCTATTGGCATTGGAGAAAAGAGAAAGGTAACATCAGACTGCTTTTGCCAGCATCATTTTGCTTTTGTGTCGAAAGAGAGAGCTCAAGAGAGTGTCCACCTCTAATTCTCACATGAAAGCCCTGACCCGTTCCAGGGGGCCCATGGCATCTGCCTCCTGGCATCATGCACCAAGTGCACTCTGGTCTTTTCCTGACTCTTTCTTCACTCCTTACTTCTCCCGCGTTCTCTTTTCCTCCTTGCCCAAACTGCATGTAGCTCTGCAGAACTGATGCTGTGCTCTTGGACTCTTTGAGAGTTTTCATGCAGAGCTGACCTGTACCAGGAGCTTCAGGAGCAGGATTTAGCATCAGGTCCTTGTTCTTGCCTTTGCTGAAAGTGCAAGGCCAGTCTCCCAGTTGGTTGCCCTTTTTCCAGGCAGAGAGAAGCATGGGTTGGACACAGAAGCCAGTAGCTGAACATCAGCATGGGTTCCGCAGAACTTTGAGGCAAAGGCCAGCCATTGGACAAAATAAGAAACTTGTGTTTGCCTCTTCCTGTCCTTTTTGCTCTAAAATTTTATTCAATGTTGTCATCTACAACACTTGTGAGAACTATGCAGTCATTACAAAAAATATTCACCCCCAAATAATCTCATCTTTTTCATTTATATTTTATATAATACATAATATTTATAGTTTTACATTTATAGTTTAATTTGTATTAGGCCATGTTCATAGGTACCTTGGAAAATGTGCAGTCCCAAGCCACATGTGAGAGGATGTTCTAGCTCTATCCCAGGTGTTCCAGATGTTCTTACTGCTGTGGGTCAGCCAGCCATGCCACTGCTCTGATCCTTGAAGCTGTACCTTAAGATTACAGTGCTGTCAGGCTCCAGAAATTTCTATGTATCCCTCCACCCTAAACCTTTAGTGCAGTTTGAGCCCTCCCATAATCAGAAGTGTTTCAGAATTCCAGTTCCACTCTCAGATCTGGCCTTGTTTGCATATACAGAACGAAGTAACTCAGGAAGGATCCAACATCAAAACTCATAGCTTAGGTGTGTTTCAGGTATACCTCATACACAAAGCCTGGGAGGAATTTTTATAGGATATGTTTGATAATTCTGTGCACAAGGCAAAGATTGTGTCCATTTAGGCATCAGAGTAATCTCCAAGAGCCTATTGCTTGCCATCATAATACATAGGCCACTGACAAACAGTTATTTAGTCACAATTATTTCACAATAGAGTTCTTAACAGTGGAGAACAGCATACCCCAACAGTACTCTGAGAAAGCATCATGGTCAGTGTATCTAAGCAACCCATCCTATGAGTAAGAATAAACAGCAACAACACAGAAGCCTTCCTCTCTACCTCAGATGCTGGAATTTGATTGACAAGTTGCTATGAATAGTATTTAATTTAGATTTGTTTGTTTGTTTTGAGAAGAAACATTAGAGAGGTAGTTGAGGGGTCAGGAAGTGATTCCTCCAGGGATGAGGAGGCATTCTGCTGGGTGGCTTTTGAAAATATTTCCCCAGTGTTGTTTTTGTCTTAGCATCTCTCTTGGATTCCATAAACTGACTTGACATCTTAAACAGCCTTGGATGAATGCTTCTCTGGTCTTCACGTGTTTTGTACCAGATTGTTATTGGTATATTTTTTTCACAGTGTTAACAGTGTCATTGTGATGGTCTCTGTTACCATGATTGTCTTTTTCTTGAACCATCCCAGTCCACAAAGTACACCTGATTTCATTTTTAGAAGTGGTTTCTCCCTTAATAAACTATGTTTCTGCCACTACCACTTGCCTCTGGTCCAATCCCTTGTCCTGGGACAGAAGGTGGTAGAAATTCAGTGGACGCCCTAGGATCCAGCTCCACATCTGTAACAATAGTCTAAACTATTGGAAAAGAGTTCCAACTGGAAAAATAAAGTCCTACAGCGGCCACCCATTCCTGCATCTCTGTGAGTACCAGCTACCACATGTGAGCAAGAGTTGCTAGGATAGACCTGGGAGCAGGAGCTGCTGGTACAGATGTTTGTAAATCTACTCATAAAGATATTTTGGGCACTCTCTGCCTTTTTGTTGGCATAGCACTGAGCTCATAAGAAATTCACTTTTTGGAAATGACTAGAGTACAGCTTTTGTCTATCATAGCAGATTTGCAATGATGTGTGGCGGTAAAATTAGCACCCCCCAGCCCAATCACTTTATTCAAGACCCTTGGTTCCTATAGGTTGTTGGGTTGACTGTAGACAGTGTATTTCACAGACGAAGACACTGAAACAATGGTTGGCCAGCACTGCAGCCTTGTTCTGGCATGAAGTTTTATCAGCATTGACTGAGATGAGATACTTGCCATGGGTTTTCTTTTCTCTGCTGCTTTCTCTGCAGCAAATGCTTTATCTTCAGCTCTTTAACAGTGTAACAAAGACTAAAAAAATGGCCCAGTTGGTAAAGCACTTGCCATTTAAACATGAGTACCTCAATTTGGATCCCAGCATCCATATAAAACAGTTGGGCATGATAGGGCCTTCCAGTAATCCTGTACTGAGACGGTAGGGACATGAGAATCCCCCAAAGTCCTCGGCCAGCAAGTCTAGCTGAATTGGTGAGTTCCAGGTTCAGTGAGGGATTCTGTCTCAAAAAAATAAAGTGGAGAGTTATTGAGGAAAATGCCCAAGATTTACCTCTGACCACATGCACATATACTCCCTCGCACGGGTGCGCATGTGTGCACACACACATACAAACACACACACATGCACATATATACATACAAATTTAATGCCCTGATTTTTAAATTTTTTCTGTTATTTTCTGACAGTAGCACATTCACATTCCCCATCAGTTTCTGCTTTTCATACTAGACCTTGTTTCATTTCATGATCCACATGCTGAATTCATTGTCTTCTGATGACTTCCTTGTTTCATCATACAATCCAGACATTCACTTCTGACCTCATTAAGGATTTTTCTGTCATTGTCTTTTTTCCACACTTTAAACTCATAATATCAACTGCTTATCTTTCTGTTTCCTGAGGTCCTACATGGTGACTCAGCACCATATTATTCTGTAAGATGAGTTTCACACACCATTTAAAATATCCTATATTTGTTCTAACAATGTTATTTTTCTCTACATGGACAAATATTTCCTACTCACTGATGTTCCCAGGTTCACCTGAAGCCCTATCCCCCAACTTCTTTTTTAACATGTTCAGTACGTAAGAGAATATGAAAAGAAAGAAACAAAGGAAGGAATGAAGGAAGGAAGGAAAGAAAGAAAGAAGAGACAGTAAGTAATGCCCTAGGCATGATCTATGTGGGTTCTGCTTTGCCCTTGTTGCAGGCAACTGGTCCATGATCTATTTTATTGCCTTTTCTGGGTGTGATCCTAGGTGGAGGATTCTAGTATTACACAAGAAGGCATATCACAGCTGCTGGGTATGTCTTGCAATGTCCCTCTTACACTGTAGACACTAACCTGTGACCTATTCCATGAGGTTGGATGTGGAAACTTGCATGAATAACAGCTCGTTCCTTTGGGGACATTTATGAGGCCCTTTAGGCTTCTGTTCTTGTTTAACCACAAGTATCTACTTGGGCAGTGGAAACCTTGTGATTTACTACTTAGAAAAAAAATCGCAGCTTAGATTGTGGAGTTTCCATGGTAGTGTGTGTGTGTGTGTGTGTGTGTGTGTGTGTGTGTGTGAGCATAAATAAACTTAGCTAATAGAGTCATTTCCCATCACCTATTAAACTGGATGTGAATAAAAGGCTTCCTGGTTTGTGGGAAAGCATCAACAGAACAGAGAATGACTTGTTTTACCTGAATGCATTTAAAATGTTGTTAAACACTGAGAATTCTCCGTATTTCCTATCTTGCTTTGAATTTATGTCATTCATCTTCAATTGCCTAAACTTGGTTTCTGTAGAAGGCATTAGCTGTGGGGACTGAACAGTGATTTTTTTTTCTTATTTCTTTTGGTTGGGTAGGATCTCATGTATCTCAATCTGGTCTCAGGTTCTACAGATGGAGTTTCTTTGTGTCTCGGCAATTGCTACCAAATAACCACATAGGAACTTCTTATTAATTATAAATGGCCAGTCAATAGCTCAGGCTTGCTAATAGATAGCCCTTATAATTTAAATCAACCTATTTCTATTAAACTACATTCTGCCAAATGGTGTTACCTCTCTTTCATCTTGCACCTCCCATTTCTTCTCTATGTCTGACTGGTGACTCCTCTCACTCTACCCTTCTTGTTCCTAGTATCTTTAATTTGGTTATCCAACCTAACCATATCCTGTCCAGCTATTGGCCAGTCAGTTTCTTTACTAAACCAATCACAGCAACCTATATTCACACCATGTAAAGGAATAGTCTGCATTTCCCCCATTTTGTCTAATTAAAAAAGTTGGTTTTAACTTTAACACAGTAAAATAATATGCAACAAAACAGTTGTCAAATAAGAATTACAGTTAAAATATCCAGTTCATTTACATTTGGCAAATTTAGAGGAAATATTTTGTTGTTTGTCTTATCTTTGTGAGTCAAAAGTTTTATGTCTAATTTACCTTTATATCATAACTAAGGAAAACTTTAAGTCTGATTACTTAATCTTTAACTCTATCAAAGACCTGGAGAGTTTAATGTGACCTAATGACAGGAATTTCTAGCTGCCTGGACAATTACCCAAAGTTCATCAGTAAGGTTGGACATCCATCTTTGGCCTACAGGCCTAATATACATCTGATAGACATTTTTGAAAAATAGACAATTTTGAAGGACTGTCCTACCTTGTCTTGGCAGTCACTTTTCTTTTGCATCCTGCCTTTCCAGTTTGGACAATATACTGTCAAAAATTGAGACAAAGCAGTTTCTTTGCCCAAATGGCTAGCTTTTGCCATTAAAAACAAACTCCATATGGAGACTCTTCGATGCACATTATTTTCTTTTGAAGTAAATTGATGCTGTCAGGAGCAGATGTTTCTCACTGTCATGAAAAGCCTTAGGTTATTAAATATATTACATGCCATATTCTATAGGTCTTTGAAGTGTTTGAAGACTATGTATCTAAATATATCTGTGTATCTGTGTATGACCTTGAAGATGCATTATAGATGACTATTAATCTGTATTTCTTTCTTTCTTCTCTTTCTTCCTTTCTTTTTTTGTTCTTTGAGACAGGGTTTCTCTGTGTAGTTTTGGAGCCTGTCTTAGAACAATTAGGCTAACCTCAAACTCACAGAGATCTGTCTGCCTCTGCCTCCTGAGTGCTAGGATTAAAGGTATATGCCACTACTCCCTGGCTGAATTTCTTAATTATATATTACATTTTAAAATGAGCTAAATAAATATAATACCCCAAACAAGAGTAGAAACATCCACATAATATACCAAAATTGACTTTAAATTTGTATCAATAAACCAAAATCCATACCAATGTAAAATATTTCAAAATTAATGGCTGTTTTTTGGATTAAAGTAGATTCAATAATGTTGTAAGAGGCTGCTTGTTTGGTCCCAGCTGTGAGCAACCACACAGAAACTGTATTAATTAAATCACTGCTTGGCCCATTAGCTTTAGTTCTTATTTGCTAACTCTTATATCTTAATTTAACCCATTTCTATTAATCTGTATATTGCCTCATTGCTGCGGCTTACTGGCAAGGTTCTGGCATGTCTGTTCCTGGCAGTGGCTACATAGCGTCTCTTGTCTCCTCCTTTCTCCCAGCATTCAGTATAGTTTTCCCTGCCTAGTTCTACTCTTCCCTTTCAACAGACCAATGCAGTTTCTTTATTCATTAACCAATAAAAGCAACACATAAACAGAAGGACTTCCNATTAGCTTTAGTTCTTATTTGCTAACTCTTATATCTTAATTTAACCCATTTCTATTAATCTGTATATTGCCTCATTGCTGCGGCTTACTGGCAAGGTTCTGGCATGTCTGTTCCTGGCAGTGGCTACATAGCGTCTCTTGTCTCCTCCTTTCTCCCAGCATTCAGTATAGTTTTCCCTGCCTAGTTCTACTCTTCCCTTTCAACAGACCAATGCAGTTTCTTTATTCATTAACCAATAAAAGCAACACATAAACAGAAGGACTTCCTACATTATAATAATCTATTCTTTTATCTCATCTTTTCTGCATCATAGCCCCTTTTTTTCTTTAAAAAAAGATCTTTGAATTGAATTCCTTTGTTTAGCTTTTTTCCTATGACTAATAACAACTTGTAACTTCCTTAAGTGATAACAAATATTCATTTCACATATTTCACATCTTTAGGGAATGTAGCTTTTTTCTAGATAATTTCTTGTTGTCTGGGGGTGCTGGAATCTTTGGGGAAATTTTGAGAAAATCAAGAAAAGTTTTAAGCTTTGGCTAAAGTTTTCTGTGAGGCTCGATCATCTCAGTCAGTAACCTTGAAGCTGTTCTGGATGCTAGATCACCTGGGCTATCCATTTTTATTGGTGTCTGGTCCCCTTCCTATGAAAATACATAAACTTTTAAGCATAGCATACATATCTGCATTAATACAGCTATAGACTGTGTATTATACACAAGTTGGCCAAAGATGAATTTTTGTCCTATGTTTGAGCAGGTAAAATATATATCACGTGTATTGTAGTTCTAGGTTTATTTCTTTATGTTTGTAGTCAGGATTTTCAGGGGGTCTTCTTCCATCAAACCTGATCCATATCAATCTAGAAGGAATCCACAACCTCTCATCTCCCATGGAAATAAAAGCACAACCTCTTCCCCAAAGAAACATATCTTTTGAATTCCATTTTAAGTCAAGATGTTTTTAAAATATGTAGGTTGGTTTAATTTAGCAGTTTTCACAATCTAGTGTGTTTTAGCTGATGTCATTCCTTCATTAGCAATCAGAAAATCTAAAGACAACAAAGTTTTATACAAAATTCAGACTTTGTGTATTTCCCATTTTTATACAGCTTATGTATTTTTTACTCTATTCCTTTTAAAGGACATTATTATTTTTAAGCTATTTTTAAATTCATGACTGTTTCCAATCTTCTCTTTTCTCTTCCAAGCCTATGTATATATTTTAAATACACTGTAACCCATTTAGAGGTTTTTTTCCATCTAGATCTGTCTTTACTGAGCATCTGTATTGTCTTTGATTTCATGAGACAAATCTTAAATTGCTATGTCATCTCCTGCCTATGTAGCTCAGCCTAGTGTATGGCTGAACTGCATGGTGGCTGACAGTGGCTCTTCCCCCAGGCAACTGTTAGGAGACATGTCTAAGTACTATGGTCAGCATAAGAGACCTGAGACTAGGAAGTCATGCTTGACTCCATTTTTGTGTATTTAGGAACTCTTTAAAGCTTCCTCTGATTTTATATGGATGTAGGTGCCAGATTTTTGGGCACCATATGTAGGTAGAGTTTCTCTGTCTCTCAGCAGCCATTCCCAAGTAACCACACAGAGGCTTACTATTAATTATAAATGCTTGGCTGATACTTGTAACTAGGTAACTCTTAACTTTTAAATTAACACATAATTCTTATCTACCCTCTGTAACATGGCATTAACTTCTTTCAACATGGCACATTTATCTTGCTTCTCTCTGCACCTGTTCATGATTCCTGAGACTCTACCCTTCTTCCTAGCATTCTCTCTCCCTCCAAAATCCTGCCTAGCTATCAGTCAGTCAGCTTCTTATTAACAATGAGAAAATCACATTTTCACAGTATACAGGATTATTCCACAGGTTCTATGTAGAGGAAAATAATTTTGAACTAATAATCCTCCTGTTTTCATATCCCAAGTGCTGGGATTATAGATGTAGGGAATGATGGGAATGTTTGTGCAATGCTGGAGATCTAACCCAAGACTCTATCCATGCTAGGAAGCACTCCAAATGAACCACATCAGTAGCCTTTGGGCAGTGGTTCTTAATGAAATATACAGGCAGTTCCTCCTGTTATAAGTTCAATCCAAAATGACCTCCTTTTCAGTATCATATTAAGATGGTAGGTGTCCAGGTTCTGTGCTATTATAAAGGCCCAGAACCTTAGGATGTCAGACCTGGCTGATGGAAGGAGACCATTCTTGGGAAGGCCATGAGGCCATACTGGCTTCAAGTATGACCTCTCTGCTTCCTGGCCCATGATCTTTGAAAAATAGCCACTGTCTGCTTCTGTTGCCCTTGAGCTGAGCCGAGCCTCTCTAACCTTATCTCCCTTCCATGGTAGACTCAGTTCTGTAAACTGTGAGCCAGGAAACATCCACCACTGCCCTTAACTTTCTATACAGTGACAGGTAGGTAGCAAACACCTATGCTTAGGTAAGGATACATCCTGTGATCTCACTATCTTTTAACCTTATTCTCTTAATAGAGATCCCTAGCTGGGAGAGGTAGTTCATAGATCTGCAGTTATTGACCAAAAAGTATCACTTCTGGTCTTCACCCAGAGTCATTTCCTAGCTCCATGCCTCATTGTATCTATAGAAACAGTTGTTGGATGTTAATAGCATTCAAGGAACAGTTTCAAGGTTTAATCTGCAAGAAGTTAAATCGTTAGCAGTGTGCCGGAAAGTAATTTGAGTCTGAATAGAGAGAAATGATTTAAACCCATCCATCGAACATTTCCCTGAAGGCCGCTCAGCTATAGAAATTTATCCCCTGAATGAATGTGTCCTTCTGTGATACTAACATGTGTGTGTGTGTGTGTGTGTGTGTGTGTGTGTAGGAGAGAGAACATTTCATCATTTCCCAAAAATCACAACATTACTTTACAATTAAATGACAGACAATTTAAGGAAGAATTTTTCAACCAGAATGGCCAATCAGCATTTAAACTGTAAAAATGCTTTATGATAGAGGAAAGGACATGACAGCAACAAAAAAGGAAAATATCTTCCTAGCTAGTACAGAAGTAAACAGGACACAAAGAGGAGTAGAGTAGAAGGAAAACCTTCTCTTCTAGGACAGGAAAGAAGCCACCATACTTTTGTTCCAGGGAAGAACAAAAGGACCCAGTCATTTAATGCTTCTGCTTTCTGCTGTAATTAGCAAGACCACAGTGAAGGCATGCTCTTGTAGCCACCCTCTGATGGTTGCCTTTGCTACATCACATCCACCAAGTGACTTGAAGCTTGGATTTTACAGCTTAAAGCTGAATTTTATGTATTGGAAAAAACAATAAATTATATTTCATAATGGCCCAGATTCAATGTTATGCAGTTTCTGCAAATCCTTGGTGATTCTAAACCTACTTCCCAGGCTTCAAGCATGCACCTCAGGGCCTTGGAGACTGAGTAGAACAAGTGTTGGCTCTTAAAGGGAACATGTCTCAGTTGCAAGTGAATATAAAGAAAAACTAAAACTTGCAAAAATGTGCTGGGAAATGTCTCTTAAGCAATGTGGTCATTCTTCATGTATCAGCCTCTCTGGGGCTGCTTTCATCCAACTCACTAATGATGTAAATTTCAAATGTTGTTTCTCTACAAATAGTTAGTATGGTTGTTATGATATAAATGTGCATGCATGCTAAAAGACTCAGTGGTAAGTGTAGGAGGTTGCCCTTAGTTCTATGCTCAGGAAAGACCTTTCTTTCAATCCCCCTGCAGTACTTGTGATTTGAACCTTTGTGAATGTCAACCATGTTGAAAACCAGCAGGTGTGGGCTGCTAGGCACCTGCCTGTGGCAGCTCCAGGTGGTTCAGGTTTGACTAGGTTGTAAACAACACAGTGTGCTTATCACAGGAAGCAGAGTAGTTCGAAATTGGTGAGTCCTTGCTGCCACTCCCCTATTCAGTCTCAACCTACCAAGTGCCTTCATTTATGAATGTCTTCCAAGTTATCCATATGCTGTCAATTTTTGCGTATTTACATGCCATTACTATTAAAAGAAAAAAAGAATATAAACAAAGTAGATGTCATATATCTAATTACTATTTTATGTTGAAAAGTTAATTCGGTCTTCTGACAGAGAAATTAAAACACTAAACATAAAGACTCAGGAGGTGGCTCTATCAGTAATGTACTTGCTACCTGAAAATGAGGATTTGAATTTGGTTCCTAAGATTTCATAAAAATCTACACATGGTGGTACACACCTGTATTCCACTGCTGGGGAGACAGAGACAGGAGGATCCCTGGATCTTGCTGGCCAGTCAATCTGACTAAATCAGAGAACACCAGGTTTAATAATAGTTCCTGTCTCAAAAACTAAGAGAGGTCCAGTGACATGGCTCAGCTTATAAAGGTGCTTGCTCTGCAGGTGGATCTAAGTTAGATGCCAGGAACCCAGGAAACGGTGGAAGGAGACAACCAAATCCACAAAGCTGTCCTCTGGAATCTGTATTCATGCCATTGCACATGTGCCTACCCACACTTATACAATAAGAATAAATAAAAATTTAAAAATAAGGTGAAAGTAGAGAATTATTGGGGAAGATACCTAACAAAGACCTGGCACACACGCATACACACACACACATGGAGAAAGAAAAAGAGAGAGAAACACACAGAGAGAATTTTAGTATATCATTTAAAACAGGAACAGCTCAAGAGAAGCACTATTAACACATTTGCTTATATTTTAAAACATCTTTATAAATAATTGTGTATAACAATGTGATGTGAATCTTCATTGTCAGCTTCTCTGGGTTTATGCTCAGCTAACAGACGGAGCTCTGGGAGCGATTGTCTGTGGGGGCATTTCAGAGAGTGTTGACTGAGGTGGGAAGACCGATTCTGAGTTTGGGCAGTACCATCCAATGGGCTCAGGTTATTTACTGAATAAACAGGACACAGGGAGCTGAATGGCAGCATTTGTTTCTCTGTGCTTCCGGACAACTGATGCAATGTGATCAATTGCCTCATATTCCTGCCATCACAATGACTCCCCAGCAAAGTGGGCTGTGATGCTTTGAACCAAAATAAATCTTCTCTGAAGATGTTTATTAATAGGTGTTTGGTTATAGTAACAAGATGGGCAATCACAACAACATGTAGTTGTTGGATACACATGTTTAGTAAATGCAGTTCTGAATTCATGGGAATTTTGATTCCCACACATCCTGGAACAGACGTTTTCTGTAGATATGGAAAACTTGTATCATGTGCAATGAGGGAGACATCTTCCAAGACTCTGGAGGGATTGTCACACTGTGCACCAAGACACTTCCAGACACTTCTCCATCTGTCACTGCCACTCAGTGTCCCAGCCTCTCACAGCTGGCAGAATGTCTGTCCTCTTTGCAGTGATTTGGTCCGATAATATTGCAAAGCAGGTGCTCCACATTCTCACCTCCCTCTGAGTTAAATTCCCTCCTCCCCTTCACTGCAGGCTGCTTTGTGCTGCCCCCTGTATTCTCCTGACTCCATGTTGTCCTGGCTTCCCAGACTTCTCTTCAGGGAACCATCAGAAGTTTCTTTTCCTTGCTTCTTTGAAGCCTCTCGAGCTGCTCATTACTCTCTGGCCTTGCAGATAGCCAACAAGTTATTTTTTGATACCTGCTTTCAGACTGAAATAGTGAGAGGGTTTTGTGTGACTCTTTCTAGGGGCATTTTTATTTTTAAAAGAAGTGGAGTGCTAATGAAAAGGAATGGACCACGTCTGGCTGAGGTGAAAGGGGCTGTGGCAATTAAGAGAATTCTTTTCTTACAGGAAGGCTGTGTGACTCCCACCAAAACAGGAATCTCATTTTTGTTTAAGCTCTGGAGACTGTTTTCAGTGTGGCCCAAACTTAACTTTCACTGTATTTTTAAAAATGCCTATTATTAAAACAATATCTGTCAGTGATATAACTTGAACAAAGTGAGTGTGTTCCCAAAAGATTATGGAAGACTGGACCATGGTGGGTTAGTGTTGAGAGGTTAGTTTAGGGTGTCCTTAGAAAGACCCATGCTTCTTCAGCTTCCTATTACTCATGTGACTCTGCCCAAATATCTCCTGCCATGGGAACTATTTGCCCTTGTATGCTCTAAAAACTACGAACTAAATAAACCCCTCTTCTTCATAAAGCAGCCTGTGCCTGTTATTTTGCCACACTAATGGAAAGGGGCCTAATGAGCTACCAAAGGCAAATTTAGAAAAAGACATAAGAATTTTCACTTCTGTTGCCAGCACCCATCTAGGCAATTATAACTTGAAAATCTTTGTATCTTTATTTGGCCCTATTATTTTTTTGCTATTTAGGTCAAAAATGTGTTTGTCTGACTCATACACAGGTTTTCTTGTTACTGTTTGTGGTAGTTTGAATAAAATGGCCCTCATAGGCCCATTTATTGACATGCTTAGTGTTGACAGAGGTTTCTGTCCTGTCCGAACATTTAGTCCCAAAGAAACACACAGAGGTCTACATTAATTATAAACTGGTTGGCCTATTAGCACAGGCCTTTTTATTAACTAATTCTTACATCTTACAGTAACCCATAATTCTTGTCTGTGTTAGCCATGTGGCTTAGTACCTTTATCAGTGAGGCATTCTCATCTTGCTTCC
>LOJH01002081.1:15521-27086 GCA_001685095.1 Ellobius talpinus
ATTCTTACATCTTACAGTAACCCATAATTCTTGTCTGTGTTAGCCATGTGGCTTAGTACCTTTATCAGTGAGGCATTCTCATCTTGCTTCCTCTGTGTCTGAGTGATGACTGCAAACTGAGCCTTTCCTCTTCCCAGAATTCTCCTATTCTGGTTTCCCCTCCTATACTTCCTGCCTGGCTACTGGCCAATCAGCAGTTTATTAAACCAGTACAAGTGACAAATCTTTACAGAGTTCAAGACCATTGTCCCACAGCAGCTTAGTCCCCAGCTAATGATTTGGGGAAAAGATTAGAAAGTATGACCATGTGAGAGGAAGTGTGTTGATAGGCTTTGAGGTTTCAAAAGACCATGCCAGACCCAGTCTCTGTCACTGTCTCTCTTGTTCCCTGGGATCAGCGTATAAAACTCTCAGCAACTGCTTCAGCCCCATGCCTGTCTGCTTCCTGTAATGATGGTCAAGGACTAACTCTTTGAAACTGTGAGCAAGCTCCCATTAGATGCTTTCTTTAATAAGAGTTGTCTTGGTCAAGGTGTCTCTTCACTATGAAGAGCAATAAAACAGTAAATAAGACACCATTCTTGCTTCAGTCCATCTTCTCTGTCCCCTGCTTAATTGCAGAGGCGTCACTCAGATGGCACAGTTGGGTAGTGTCCTCAGATTCACGTTGTCATTGGTATTATCCTTCCCAGCTGCAGTTTGGGGCTTGGGCTGGGGCTTTGTTGGTAGGGTTCTTGCCCAGCATACAGGAAGTTCTGGGATCCATACCCAATTTTTCATAAACTGGGCATAGAGGTGGAAGCAGAAGGTTTTGAGGGTCAGAGTCATCCTTGGCTGTATAGAGAATGTGAGTTCAGTCTGGGTACACGAGACCTCATCTCATAAAATAAATTTGCATTTTAAATATGAAAATGCCTGTTGCTCTCTATGACTTCTTCACCTACTTTTCTTTCCTTTTGAGATCTGAGTCCCCTCTGGCTAATTCACCCTCATCCTTAGGAGCCTTGGCAGACATTTCATACAGACCAGATCTGTAGTAATAAGTTCTTGTAACTTTTGTTTGTTTTAAAATGTCTTTATTTCATTTTCATTTTAGAAGAGTTTCCACTAGTTATAGAACTCCAGTTTGAAATGTTGTTTTTCCTTTTAGTATTCCAATACATCACTCCAATGTCCTTTGACTTCCATTGTTTCTAATGAGAAATAAAATATTTTTTACATACTAGTGTTTATTTTCACTGCTTTTGTGGGAGTTTGTTATTATGGTTTCTCAGCAATTAGACTCTGACAGCTCTATAATTGCATTTGTTGTATGTGCGATAAATCAGAATTTATGATATATATGATGATGCTTATTTGTAAATTTTGAAAGTCCAGGAATGTCTTTTCAAAGGTGATTTCTGCCATATGTTGTGTTAATGTGGGTGGGAGCACTTCATATGGTCCTGTCAGTAGGGTGAATCCATCACAGTATTTAAAATGATTCCTTTAAGTCCACTTGAATACCGTGTCTCCTGATTCTTGCATGTCTAGCTGTCTGCAAACTATACCTACTGATAAGCTGAGTCCAAGTTTTTAAGTTTTAGCTGTTAGAATTCAAGTTTAAATACTTGTCTCACTTCCAATTCTCTGTTGACCTTCCTTTTCCCTCCTTTTTTTAAATTCTCAAATCACAGTGTGTCCTAGTCTGTGTTTTGTTTCTTATTTGTATTTCTAATCATTGGAACTAAGATGTTGGTGGATATTGTGAGACCCCAGGCTGGGAAAAGATCAGATTCAGATGGATTTTTCAGGTGGAGGGCAGTGTGGCTACGCAACCCATAATTCTTGGAACGTGTGACTCTCCTTCTGCTTCTCAAGTGCTCCAACAAAGGCCAGTGAGTGGCTGTAGTTTGTTCCTAAATAGTGCTGATTTTGTTCTGCTAGGCCATTCATTTACTAAGAAATTTGTTTTGAATGTTTTGTTGTCTTTTAAAACTTGGAGACGGAGTCATATGTAGCCCAGGCTTGCCTCAAACTTAGGAAATAGGAGACGATGACCTTGAACTCCTGACCCTCCCTTCTCTAGCTCCCAGTGCTGAGTTTACACTAATGCAACAGGACACTTGGCTTGCTTTGAGTAGCTTTTAAAGCTCTTGGATGTGGACATGACTGTACAGCACATTTTGAATGATTTTGCTTCTAAGCTAATGTTTTGAGATCTCTGCAGAATACTGGATTTCCTAGGAAGCTCCCTGCTAGCTGCTTGCTGTATGTTTGAAAACTTAAAGGGAACTTTTCATAGATACTATGGTTTCTTTGCTCTGCCTTATTTCCTTGTGACTCGCAGCCTCCCTGCTCATCTGAAAGATGCTAATTTCTGTGGCAGCACCTAGCTATGTCTTTTTCAGAAAGCTGCCCCAGGAAGGGCCTGGACCCACAGCACCTATGTAATCTCTTCTTTTTTCAAAGACCACAGTGGTTCTTGGTCTGAGTTTTCTTCTCAACATCCTTATACCTATTGCCACCAGAAGCTAAATTTCATAGCAGTTCATCTGCGTGACTAAAAATAGGAGGTGTTCTTGATAATGTTTAGACCATGGCTGACTTTCCAGAGGCCTGCCTGATTTGAGAGACTGGAAGCACACTGAAAGGAGGCAGCCAATGAATTTTTCAACTACGGTCTTCACCAAGCATTCTTCATAGCTTTACATGCTGTTTGCTCTTTTTAGTCTATTAACTTGATCAAATAGTTAGTAAATACAACTCTTAATTGAACAAATGAAATGAACATTAAATGAATTTTAAGAATAACTTCAGAAATAAGAAAATTCATTGCCTGTATTAGTTTCAGCAGTTCATGTATCTTATGCGATGATCATGAGAAGGATCATGGGAACTGAGAATACTCCTTTCTTTGCCTGCTATTTCACAGCTTTCATTGTCCCAGAAAGCTGTGGGAAACTAAGAACCTGGGAAAATCACCCGGGAAACCACATGGGCACAAAAGCTTTTAGTAGGAGTCAATTAAATCATCCCCTCCCTCCCTCCCTCCCTTCCTTTCTTTTTAAACAGGCTCTTTGGTATCCCAGACTGCCTTCCAACTTCCTATGTAGCAGAGGATGACCTTGAACTTCTGGTCCTCCTACATCCACCTCTTGAAAGCTGAGATTCCAAGTGGTGAACCACCACACTGGGCTTATAAGGTGCTGCAATGGAGCCCAGGGCTTTGTGCTTACCAGGCAAGAACTCTAGGAGATGAGTCACATCTCAGCACGCCCTCCCGCTCCTTGCTTGACTTGCATTGCAGTTGTTCTTTTCCATGGAGGCTGAAATGAAGCTTGGTCCTACAAAGAGGTAATGACGAGAGCTCAATGGTCAGGCAAACACTGAAGATGAGAGGCTATAACTGTGCTCACAGTCAGAGTGCACAAGTGTGCCAAGAGGTGAATCCCAAATCCTCTGCAGTGGAACACAGACATTACCTTGAGGTAGGAAGCATTCACTCTTCATGGTCCTCTTTAACATCCATATGGTAATCGGTAGACATGAAGCTGGAAGTTGTAAAGCTGGGTAAATAACTCAGTTACAAAGCTGTTTCCCATAAACGTAGGGGAACCTGAGTTCAATCACCAACATCACATAAAATACTGGGCACGACGGTACACACCTGTAATAGCTGAGGAGGCTAGCTGACCAGCCAGTCTAGCATAATGGGCAAACTCCAGGCCAATTAGAGACTCTGTCTCAAAAAGCCAAGGTAGGTGTCTCCTGCGGAATGACACTTGAAGCTCATCCTTGGCCTCAACATGCATTTACACCCCCCACATACACATGAACAGGCACATACCCCTGTGACACACAAGAAGAAGTTGAAGTCTCACATTATCTAGCTTTTCCAACATGTTTGAGCTTAAGGCAGTGGTAGCCCTGGTGATTTTGAGTGGTTCCTCTTGGTTTAGTTGAGGAGTAAGTTTTCCGTTTTGGATACTATTTCTGGTCCACATGAACAGTGTCACACATGAATGGCTCCTAATGTTTCCTCCACTTTTGAAAATCCATGTCACTTCCCATATTCCTAACTTACTCAGACCCCAACCTCCCTTCCTTTTCTCTCGAATGTCCTCAAAATCATGTTCATAAACTGTCCACGTTCTCACTCACTCAGACCTCTAGGCTGCCTTTCAGTCAAGACTTGGGACTTTACAAAAGCTTCCCATGGCAACTGTTTTCTGTGTTTGACTCTCTTCCTGAATTTAATTGTCACAGATTCCACTGCCTGTTTAGCACTCTCACTGCAGAGCCAAGGAGGAAATTTCCTTGTACACAGATCCCTGTCAGTCACATGTTAAATGAAAGCTGTTTCTCATTTTCTCTTTTTAACCCATTCCACAAACACCTAGAAAGCATCTTTGCAGAGCAGAAGCTCCCAACAACCTGCCTGGATCCCTTTTTCTCCTTTCTGCTCTTACACATGCTAGAAACTTCCCAGCTCCTCAACAGCCTGTGCCAAATGTCCTATATACCCACTCTCTGTGATGCACTTCTAACCTCAGGCTGCAGCATTGATCAAACATGTATCCAATCCCCAATCAGTCTCTGCGTAGCACTGAGCTTGTGCATGGCTTCCATTTCTTCAACTTAATATTTTCTCATTTGGGTATGAATGCAATTTCTCCTTGAAAAACTGGAATAAGTCATGGCAGAGGAGGTGGGGACATGACCCTGTTGATAAAGCATCTGCCATCCAAGTGTAAAACTCTGACTTTCCAGAACACACATAAAAAGGCCTGACATGATACCTCACACCTATGTAATCCTAACTCAAGAGAGACTCACTGAACGTTCAGTTGAGGTTGAACAGAAGTTTCAGGACAGTGAGAAACCCTAACTCAGAAAATGAGGTGGACAGCACTTAAGGAGCACTGCCCAAGGTTGACTCTAACCTGGTCGTGTGTGTGTGTGCACACACACGCGCGCACACACATACTCATGCATGTACGTACATAAGAACACACACACTGCATACATGTGCACACACAGGAACACACCTGCATACATGTGCACACATGGGAATACATATGTACATGTATACATTTTAAAAATTATATTAAAACATCAATCTGTTTTTTCACTAAGTACAAGAATCTTAATCCAACAGTCAATGTTTTCTAGAATTCTTCTTTTAAAATTGCTCCTATTTCAAAGTGTTATATCCAAAGTGAGCTACAAGTAGTTTTTCATTCCAGTGCTGACTTCTCTATCCAACAAGGTCTCCCTTTCCTTGTTCCCTGCACACTGACTGCTGAGGTTGTCACCAACCTCTTGTTCCTAGAATCCTCAGTACCAAGGTCAACTAGGTAGACTTCCACCATTCCTTCACATCTTATCTTCCATTAGTGATGTTTCTACCACGACAGTCATTCGTGTATTGACACATGACAGCAGTTGTGCTTTCATTATCTTCATTTGTTGAGTTTCCTCAGCTTTGCTGGAGACACCCCTCTCTGAAGGTGTGCACTGGGACTTACCCATCACATAGCGTCTCGGTTAGAGCCTTCATGACAATGGGTGTTGTAGAATTGTCACTGCACATTTTAGCAAGCTGTTTACTCTGGTTACATGCAATCATGTGGCCAGTGTGCCTACCAACATCTTCACGGAGTTCTGTGGAATTGCTTCACTTAAAGCTCTGACCTTATCTGTAATCCATGACTCAAGTCAGTTTAGAGTCATACTGCCAACATGTGCTTTCTTGGAGAGTCCTTCTGCCTCCTGAGCCACTGAGGTATGCTAACAGGTTAACATGTGACTTTTCTTCAAGTAAAAACCTCATTGTTAAAACGTAGCTTAGAATAGCTACAAAATGAGAATATAATTCTCACTGCTAGAGAATTTCTCACTGAGCAGCATGCTGATAGGGCTGCTGTCTGGGAGCTGGTACAATTCTTAGTATCCTATGAGTAGTTGACAAGTTTATCTCTGAGACACAACACGGGAGGTTCATTGAGCATGTGCCCATGCTTGTTCCCGGTGTCCATGAACACACAGTCATTGGATCCAAGGTTTCCATTCATGGAAAGTTTATACAGGCCCCAATACTGCAAAGTCTGGACCCATGCATCCAAGACTCTTCATCAATCTTTGTCTTGATATGAATGGGAAAATGATGAAAACTAAGACAGGAGTCAGGAATATCTAATAATAAGATGGAATATTAACATCCTAAGATCTGTTTCTGCCTGAAACTATTACCCATCCCTACATGTCACTGCACTCATAAACATTTGCTCTTTGAGTTGGAGAGAAAATATTGGTCCCTCAATGCTTTGCCATGGAAGACTGAAGTCCTTTCTGCTTTAAAATCTAATGGAATTCGCCACCCTCAAAAAAAAGATATATTCAAATTGTAGTAGAACTATTTCAGTTAGCGCTTTTCTATGGATGGAAAAGGCACTGCACTGGCAGGGTTGGCTCTCAGTCTCCTGCAAAATAAACTCTATAAAAATGTCATGAATAAAAAATCAATGTTTATTTTTCTCTATATGCACATACATACATACATGCCCTTACATGTATACACATATACAAGGGTAATACAATATCTAACAAGATAACTCAGGAAATATAGGAACCTTCCTCTAGGCCAGTTAAAGACCATTCCATAGCACCAGACTGGCAGGTTCTGTGTGTTTACCTTGCCCACCAACAGCCAAGGTCAAGTCTTATTTTCATTTCTTTTTTCCTTCTTCTTCTCCTCCTCCTCCTTCTTCTCCTTCTTCATTTTTAGAAAAAGCTTTGGGACATTGTTGAAAGATACTTGATTAAATTAAGACTCATGAGGAATGATTTTTAGAAAATAGTATTCCGTGAAATAAGTTTGAATTAAAGATGAGTGCTGTACCTTGAGGGAATTGCGGTGAGGACAATAAGGATATCTGGGTCTTTGTCATAACACAAAATGTAAATTCACCTTTAAAATTGCATCATTACAGTTTTAGACACAGTCGACAAGTTTATAAGAGCTGCTAAACATTGCATAGCTCTGATTCTAAGCCAGGTCATCCTCATGAGGGCTGTACTGTCTGTCTGAGCAATCACTATTCCTAAACAGGCTGCTACATATAATGACAGAAATCTTAACCTGGTGAAGCTGATCTCAGGATGCCGTTTGGGGCTCTCTGCAGTTCTGCATAGATTTCATCATTTTATTTTAAATCAAGAATGAGAAGAGTAGATTTATTTTAGCTCCTTTTCAGGGTTTGGGTCTAAATCTATAGGCCACACTTTTTGGTGGAACAGGATGTAGATTTGTATGCCTCATCTTATTGCTAAGAAGGACAGAGAAAGAAAAAGACAGATTCATCTCTTACAGCCAGACTCCACCACCTCCTGCAGCACCTGGAGCATCAGCCTCCTACACTTGGAGACCAGAGACAGAGTGGGAGGGGTTGAGGAAGAGAAAGGCTGATTTCACAGCTGACATAGAGCACTAAAATTCTTAACCACTCTATGCACCTTTCTGTTTAAGGATACACATTTTTTAACACATGGAATATAAAGACATCTAATGGAATTAATAAGAGAAATATGTAAGCCACAAAAAATTAACAAAACAACCAGCTTCACAAAATGAGGCATATTGTAACAGTTATTATTCATTTTAGTCAAGTGTAATAATATTCCAAGGACTTACCTTTTGTAAACAATCTGCCCAAAGAAACTTGCATTTAAGTGAATGAGATTTTTTTCTTTATTAGAGCAAGAATATTAAACATGAGCAGAGGAGAGACTCCCTCCCCCATCAACATCTGAGGCAGGTGGGGAGCTGTCCCCATTATTCATCTGTCATAGGGTGGGATGGGCAGGGGAGAGATCCCCTCCCCCACGCCACTGCCTGAAGTGGGAGAGCTGTTCCTGTCCTTTGTCATTTGCAGCACTTGGGAGAGTAGCCCCAGCACCTCAACTGGGCAGCAGAATAGATCTGGCCCAGAAGGTGTAGGTGTGGGAGAACCACCCCTGAGGATGTGAAAGCAGGAGAACTGCCCCTGCCCCTTGCTCATCTCTACAAGGGGTGAACTAACCAGGGCAATGCTGCAGAGCTTACCTTGGTGTTGAAGACAGGGAAGAACTGGAAGGCTGATCAACCCTGCAACTACCCAGGCCCAGAACCAGGGTTAAGAGTTGGCTCACCCCAACATCCACCCATCTATGATCTGCTGGAGCATAGGCGGGCATAATGAGCCTTTCATTGTCCTGCCAGCCAGATCCCCCAAAAAACATATGGAGACTTCTTATTAATTATGAAAACTTAACCATATAGGATCTAAGATGCCATATAGGATCTAAACTCTCTGTGCATTTTCCATCCTTATGTGGCTTATCCTTTTTATATTATTTTATACCCTTTTAAGGACTTTATTTTATTATTTATAAACTTTTTTCTGTGACCGTCTATACCTTTTTTTATTTTTTAAGCCTATCCACATTTTTTAAATACACTGTAACCTATTTAGAGGATTTATGAATCTTGATCTGTTTTTACTGTGCACCTGCAGCATTCTCTGACTGCATAAACTGAATCTTAAACTTAAACCCTGTAAGCTACCACAGGGCTCTCAGCTTAGTACAAGGTGCGGTGCATGGTGCTGGCAGCTGACTCTAGGCTGCATGCAGTGGCTGGTGGCTGTACCTTTATATTCCAATCACTGGCCCACCTGCCTGAGAGCCTTCAGGACTAGAAATTCAATCCAACTCCTTGTCCAGAACTCCTCTTAACTTTCTCAGGCCCTATGTCTGGATATTCCAACTATATGTAAACAGATTTTTTTCTCTGGGTTCCCAGGTCACAAAAAAAAAATGACACTGAGGATTCTTATCATGAAACCTCAGTCTTCATTTAGGCTTCCTTCTAACCAACTCTTATAACTTAAAACATTTTTATTAATTTACATGCTTCCACATGGCTCGTATCTTTTACCTCTCCTCCTATATGTCCTACTTCTTCTGTGTCCAGCTGGTGACTCCTCTTTTCTTCTTCCCAGAGCTTTCTCTGTCTAGAAATTCTGCCTATACTCCCCACCTAGCTATAGGCCATTTAACTTTTTATTAAACCAATCACAGTGACAAATCTTTGTACAGTGTAATTAAATATCTCACAAAAGGTAGGAGGAGGTGTGGTACTGAGGACCCAGAGCTACTGGATCTTCATAATACAGGGCAGCAATGGGATGTACAGGAAGAATCCCAGTTAAGGCCCAGTGTCGACAATGTAGCAGGCCAGGGGCCTAGAATAAGCCAGTGACTCTTTGCAATGAACGCCCGCACGTAAAGATGTGTGAATAAAGGAGTTTACTGTGTGATTCACTGTGTCACACTGCAGCTTCCATATGAGATTTTCCCTTTCTTCCTTTTCTTTTTTTCCCTTTTTTATCTTAAATTTTATTTTGTTCTATGGGTGAAGGGTTGCAGGGGCAGAGAGTGAATACAAGGGGATAGAAGATGGGTGGGATCAGGATGCATGATGTTGAAGACACAAATTTTTTTAACAAAAAATGCATTACATATTTGTAATGCTTGTTATTTCTACATGCATATGTTTTGCTTTACTGTATTGTAATAATTTCATTTTTTTAGGAATTTGACTTTTGTGTATTTTTCACATATTTGTTATTGTGCCATTATTCTACTGACTTTCAGTAGATTTCCTGGTAAGGATTTTTTAGTTGTAGAATCTGTACCTTTGAATTGCTTTTCTTTTCTTATCGTATAGTCTGCCATCCTCAACTGAATTTTGAATAGGAACTATGATATAGAGCATTATGATTTATCACTAAGTGATGACTGATAATGTCTAACATGTAAACAACTATATTGTCACTGGATTATTACTCATGGCAAGGTATATCATCAAGGCATGTCACATAGATTGTTGACTTTTATTAATTACGAGATTAAAATACAGGCTGGGGATATAGCTAATTTAATAGAGTGCTTTCCTAGCATGCAGGAAGGCCCAAGTTTGATCATCAGCCTCGCATAAGCCAGGTGTAGTGATGCACGTTGTAATTCCTGCACTTGGAAGATAGCATGAGGCCCATTCTCTAATACAAGGAGGAGATAACAGGAAATAGAGAGCTGGGGAGATTGTGAGAAGCTTCTGGAAGATGAGACATCTTTTATTCACTCCAGGAGAAGAGCCAAAAGCACAAGGAGGCATGTGTGCAGATCACCACAAAGGCTACCTGCAGGTAGCCACACAGGCCTACAGACAGACACGCATGCACTCTGGAGAAGTCAAAGACCTCTGACCTAAAGGCCACATTTACACAGAAACCACAAAAGTGGCATTCTGCCAAAAATAGTTATATAAAAACAGATTAGATCACTGTGTTCTTTCAGGTTCCTCAGACATCGGGTGTCAGTCAATTTGTGCTGACTTAAGTTTCCACTCCATGTCCAAAGTCAGCCATGTTTTACCTAATTCATACCAGAAATTCAAATCAGCACCGTGTTGCCTAAACATAAACTGGCCCTTACAGTCTTCTGCTCTCAGCAGATAGGTCCAGGAGTATCAGAGTTCAACAGCATATTCAGCTACATCGTGAGTTCAAGCAGAGCCCAGCAACATGAATGTCTGTCTTAAAAAAAGGATGATATGAAATAAAAAATAGCTGATAATTGCTTATGTTGAGCTATCAATTGAAATACAAGTATGTTAGCAGCAATTATGCTTATACTATTTAATTTGTTACACAGTTTATATACTGTGTATATAATACATATTGATAAAGCATATTTAATAGAGATCATCTTAGATGTTGGCGAGCAGAAAGAGATAGATTGACTCTGACAGGGATTTGGAAAATTGGAAAAACTGGAAATCTATACTATGTGAATGCTTCAAATAGCAGGGCAGTCCAGAGGGTGCTGGATCACAGTGTTCAGTCTTGAAAGCCTCCCCCAACAGAGCAGCCTGTGGAAAGCACTGTTGAACAGTGTGTGACTGCTCCGGTCGGAGCTGTGTTTATTTGCTATCAAACACCACTGCTCTTCTGGAAAAAATGGAAACTTTTACAATCAGCATGAAAATAGAAATAGGCCAAATAATTGTTGCAATGGTAGAAATAGTTGGAAAAGCAATGTTCGATTTGGTATTAAATCAAAGTCAGAGTGCTTTTTGGCCCGATCTGTTAATACTTTCTGTGACCATAAAATCTGGCAAGAGCAAGGCAATGCAATACTGGTGAGAAATGCCGGTGTGAGAGGAGGTGTTTATCAGACACAACCCCCACACACAAAGTGTGGGTGCTGGCACCCTGGCAGCTGAAACCTCTAAGCTATTTTGGGTGAACGCTGCAGCCCACAGAGGAGCCTAGTACCCTTGGGCACTAGAATCCTGCCTTGGCACAAGTCCTGCTTGGGGCCAGGCACACTGTGTGGGTCCCTGACTTAGTCTTCTCAGGGTGTTTCAGGCTCCAGCTCTGCTCCCAAAAGGCTTTGACCAGGAGACAAGGCAGCCCTCCCCAAAACAAAACAGAACAAGCACCGTGTGTGTGTGTGTGTGTGTGTGTGTGTGTGTGTGTG
>LOJH01002081.1:32903-45252 GCA_001685095.1 Ellobius talpinus
ACACATGCACGCACGCACACACAACCACACACACTCACACACACGCATGCACACACAAACACACACACTCACACACACTCATATACAGTGCACTCATGCACATACACAAGCAAAATAATAGAAAGGAAATGCTTGCATACTTTCATTTAATGCCATTGTTTTTAAGTGACAAGGGAGTAAAATTAGGTGAGAACAGGGTTAACCCTAACCCTGGCTCTGCCTGAAGTCTCCGTCCTAGACGGCATACCAAAACGGCCAAAGGTTCTGCAGTAAGCTTTCGGGCTTTCGGTACTCGGCTTGGGGGAGAAAGTTCTGAGCATAAGAGCCTCTGAGAACCAGTGCCAAAGAACCTGAGCCACCTAACACCCAAGCCTGCTGTCCTCCTACCTTGTCTGATCCATCAATGGTTGACTTCTAAGCACCAATTTCATCCTCAGAACAGTCTCCATTCATCTCTTTCTCTGAAACAACTTCTTCTTGCACTGGTTCTGGACAGCCACCCTGTTAAACAATCTCGTGAATGTGAGGAGGCATTCCAGCTCCCCTCTTCTACCACTGATAATACTATTCCGGTCACAGCCACCTTCTTTGCCTCCTCTTGCTCCGAAGCTGCCTGTACGCCCATCTTTCTGTCTCTGTAGATGTCTAGTCCTCCTTAGGAACTCATATCATGCCTTGATCTCTTCCTTTCATCCTTATGAAAAACAATTTAATCAACATCTTCTTGAGCTTTTATTTAAGATTATCCCCCAATATTTCCACCTCATATCACAAAGTTATCAGTTTACTGAAAAGAAAAACACACACACACACTTTGTGCAAAATTTCTGAAAAAAAATTATGAGGCTACATGCATTGTGATTTCCAGAACTTTGTTTTTGTTGGGGAGTTAAAAAGGCCTGCCACAAAATGGGTTGAATAAGCCACTCTCTCCTGAAAAACCATGTGTAGAGAAAATGCTTGCCTGTTCTCCTAACCATGTCTACTAAACTCTCTCCAGAGACCTGATACCTGATTGGTCTTTAGCCCATCAGAGGTAGGCAGAACAGGATGCCCTGCTGACACTTCTTAGGAAGTGTGTTCACACTCAGTGCCACACTCACCTTGACTTCACTTCCCTACACTGAGTTCTTGACCTGGCATCCTGACTCCAGCCCCCAACATTCTCACGTTCTCCCAAACCAGCTTACTCACCGGTGCCCATAAACACTGAGCATTTTTACCTTGCAAAGTGTTGTGTTTTCCTGTTTTCTAAAGTTATCTTCTCACATCATGCTTATTCAGAAATCACACTTTCATTTGCTGTGACTGAAATCTTGTATGTTCCAAGAATTGGATCACTGTTTACTGTCTCTGGGAAGCCATAATGGATAGACTTGGAGACCACAGTAGTCTTTTTGTGACTCCTGCTAAGTTATGTCCAAGTACTATCTATAGCGATTTCACTGTACTCTAGCCTCCCCCTGAATGCCTTAAACACCACTATACAGCTTTTCATTGCAGTAGACACCTTCATCCATTTCTAGGTCTTCCCTTCTACTCTATTGAGTAATTTTATGCTTAAAATTTATGAGTATTAAAAAAAACCTTAGTGTTTGTGTGATTGATTTGTTACATTGGTTTATAAATAATTTTTAAGAATAATGACTTTTATAATTTACTTATTATGCATCTTTTTTATATTTTTGGTTTTTTTTAAATTTTGTTTTGCTTTGTTTTGTTTTTGAGATAGGATTGCTCTGTGAGAATTGTCTTTGGCTGAGCTGAACTCACTCTGTAGATTAGGCAGGCCTCAAACTCAGGGATCCACCTACTTCTGCCTCTGAGAGCTAGGATTAAAGGCATGTGCCACCACTGTCCAACCTATAGCCTTCTTATTCAGATTGATTTACTCTGACTGTGAATACTGTAGCTATCCTAGATTTAGTTCATACAAACAGAAAAGTGTCCTCACCCTTAAGGAAACCCTGAACAGACTAAGGATCTGAGTCCTGTCTGATATTATGTTCTGTGGTGCTGTTCAGAGAATAAGCTACGGCTGCTGGAACTGGAAAATAAATCACACCTGGCCATCAGGTTCCTCCACTGGTTCGGGCTGACATCTGTGGTCCATGATGTCTCCATGGTGACAATCTCCAGTGTGTGCATCACACAGAGAAGGCTTGTTGGTATTTCTCTAGAAAAAATAGTACAGTACAGAGGGAACCAGAAGGCTCACTCCCTCTGATATTTTAGCCTCAAACACTTTATAAAGTAATGGATGCAGTAGGATACACTCATCTTTGACTTCTTTTTTCTTTTTTCTTTTTCTAAAACAATCAAAATATAAATCTTAATTATTTTAAAATGCGTAACACTCCTACACAGAAGAAAGGTTGGGGCTCTACTGCAAGTACTAGTATAAACAGCACTGGTAATGCATATTCATGAGGATGCTTTCCATCTGGATTAAAATGTTTAAAAAATAAAATATAACAATATTAATACCATGCTACAAGGTGGTGTCACACGCCTTTCATCCCAGCATTTAGGAGGCAGAGGCACACAGATCTTTGAATTCAAGACCATCCTGGTCCACAGAACGAGTTCCAGAACAGCCAGGGCTACGCAGAGAAACTCTGTCTTGAAAAATAAATAAAATAAAATGAAACTGATATATTAACACCTAAATGCAAAGCTATTTTGTAGTCTAATAACCTGTCATGATTTAATGAAAAAATAAAATTAAACATATTCAGTTCAGGAAAAAAAGATCTATGAGATGAAAGTTGGATATGGTGATGCACACTTGTAATCCCAGCACTTGGGAGATGGAAGCAAAAGGAGCAGGAGGCCAACATTAGCTCCAGCTATACAGTGAGTCTGAGGCCAGCCTTGGCGACATGAGACTTTGTCTCAAAAACAGACAACCAAACAATAATAATAACAAACACCTAAGTCAGAACAAAACCAAAGTAACAAGTAGGAACATAATTTTCTAAATAGGGGCAAGTTCAGAAATAAATGTCAAAAAAGAGTGTCCCCTTGAATTATGAAGGAAATCATATATTCAGAAATCTTCCAAGAATAGAACAGAGAAAAGATACCATTGACAGGAGAAACAGACTTCAACATGATCAGGCTGAAGGGAAACATTGGAAAACTGAAGATAAATACTAAAGGGTGTGTAAATGAATATTTAGTTTTGGGACAGGGATTTAGTTAGCCCAGGTTTGGTGTGGAAAGTCCTTCTGTGTATGTGTTGCTCTTATTGGTTAATCAATAAAGCTGTTTCGGCCAGTGGCTTAGCAGAATAGAACAAGACAGGAATTCAAAGCAGATAGAGGACAAAAAAGGCAGAGTCAGTGAGAAGCCATGCAGGAGACAGATGCGGACTGAACCTTACCAGCAGGCCACAACCACGTGGCGATACACAGATTAATAGAAATGGGTTAATTTAAAATATAAGAACTAGCTAGCAATATGCTTAAATGATTTATCAAGCAGTGATTTAATTAATATAGCTTCTGAGTGATTATTTTGGGTCTGGGCATCCGGGAAATGAATGAGCAGCCTCCATCAACACAGGATAACCTCCGACTTGCTGTATAGTCAGTGCTGATCTTGAACTCCTGATTCTTCTGCCTCCACATCTCAAGTCCTATAATTTCAGAATATGCCACTATACCCAGTTTATAAGGTGTTGAGGAATCAAACCCAGGAATTTATACATACTGGGCAATCATTCTACCAAATGATCCAGTGTTCCAGCCTGACGTTTTACAATTGTATTAGAACTATATTCCCATAAGAATCATATTTGCAAAGGCCTCTGGGAGGACATCCATGCTTGCTCAGTTCTGGGCCCAGGATTTCTGATAAAGGGCTCAGCAGTTCATGTTCTGCTCATGTGAACGTGGACAGTCTTACTTATAAAACAGAGATAACAGTCACATCATTTGCATGGGCTTGTTGTGGGAACTAAATGAGTTCATGTCAAACACTTTTAAAAAGTCCCTGAAAACAGCGGGCATGAAAGTGTTGGCTTCTAGGAATGTTGCTGGTTGTAAAATATTGAGTAGGTGGTTACAGAAACCATGTAGTATGATCACTCCATGTCGGCTGTAAATCAAAGCAGCCCCTAGGGAAGTTTATCAGCAGACTTGGAAACAGAATACACTTATTTCCTCACATTCAAATTCTTTAAACGTTAGCACTGGGCAGAAATAAAATCAAATCAACAGTCAGCCTGGATAAAGAAAGTATTTGGTCACGGTGTTCCACACGGCTGTTGCTTCTTTTTAACCCATCCAAGGGCTTCACTAAAGCCTAGAACTTCCTTCTTTACAAAGTCACAAAGGTTTTCAATGGTAAAAATCACATGTGTGCTATCAACAAATGATTTTGGATGCTGGGAATTTTTTGCCCAAATTTACATGAATATTTAATATGTGTTCCAACACCCCTATTAAAATATGATGTGTTGATTTTTCAGTCAATGTCATAGAGGCCTTCTTGATGATGGTACTGTGACAGTATGCATTCAGTCCATATTGGGTCTCCCCAGCCAAGCCTTGGTTGCAGGACTGGCTCTTAGAGAAAGGATGTGATGGGTGAAGGGACAATATGCATTTTTGTACAGGCAAATGCCTTGTAGTTCTCAGGAATTACCTGCTCAAAACCTTTTATGACTTTATTTCCATTTAGAAAAATGCTTTTAAATATTTCACTAACATGATACTGAACTTGGTAGATGAAGGTCATAACATACAGTGCTTGATACATGAACATAAGCTACATGTGAATAGATGGCTCTGGAAGCCAGAAGAGGGTGTAAGATCTCCAGGACCTAGTTATAGGCAGTTGTTAGTCACTTGATGTGGGTGATAGGAACCAAACTCCAGTCCTCCTCAAGAGCAGCAGGCATTAGAACCCTTGGTGAATCTGTGAGCTGTTGTCATAGTGACAGGAAAGTGTAAGTCAGGATTCCAGCCTGGTCCTTCCTCCAGCCCAATAAACAGACACTTCCAAAACAGAAAAAGAAGTTTATAAACAAATGTATGGGGTGGTTAGGAAACTTGGTGGAAATTCAGAAGAGTCCTTGAGAGTGAAAGCCCTTTGTGTCACCTGGGCTTCTGTACCTGGGCAGTAAGGCCATTGCAGACCTCTTGTGCCAATTTTGTGAAACTTGGTTAGTAAGGCAGAGAGTGAGTGGATATGAGATACACACATTTCCAAATGCTTAGAGCAGTGGTTAGGTTACTAGCATTGAAACTGGTTTCCTAGAAAGCATTGCTGTAACTTCAGTTAGGGGCCAGGAACTCACCACCATTGCTGCTTCTACTTCCCATTTCTTTCCGAACCGCCCCTAAACCCTCTGACCCAAAGAACAGATGTCAGAGCCAATGTCAATGCAGTTCCACTCATTGCCAATACCGGGACATGGTTTTCTGCATAAAACCATGCTGTTATCCCCAAGATGAATTCCAGGTACAGGATAACCAGTTTGCATAGGTAACCCTGTTGACAAGAACATTGGAGGCTGGCACTAGTGTTTCAACCTCTGTCTATCACTGGCCCATAGAGAGGAAAGACCAGCAGCTGGGTGCAGCTATCGGGTATGATGGTAACCACTGTACCAGCTATATTCACTGCAGGATGAGGCATCTCCCTTTCCTGCAGTGTGGCACCATTTAGAAAGCATTTGGAGAGATTTCTACAGAAAAAAAAATCAGATTTTTTTAGTGCATTCTGCTCTCAGCCCTAACCCAACTATAGATTTAAATCAGGCTTTTATGGGAAGCAGGGGCTGGTAGATCCCTGATGCTCTCTGGCAAGCCAGCAATTTTCAACCCAGTGAGAGACTCTGTCTCAAAAAGTAAAGTGGACAGCACGTGAGGAATGACCTGAGGTCACCTTCTGGTCTCTACTTGCATGTGCACATGTACACACACATCAGATATAAACTATCATCCAAACTATATGCTAAGGGCAAAAGAGAACCTCAAATGTTCACCACACAATTGGATGTCCATAAATGAAATCTAAAGGACTCGGGGAACTCACACCCCACCTAGGCCTGAAACTTAGGCTTTATGTGCCACAGGAGTGACTGTGTGCATAAGAGCAAGTTTAATCTGCTTTTTATCCAGCTTATTTAAAAAAATGAGGAATGTAAAATTCATTTCTTTTTCTTTTAAAAATTGCTTTAAACACATTAGCTGGCAGATTCCCACATCAGTAGACATTCTTTTTAACAATGCCAGCACTCTCTAGACTTCTCTTAAGTCCTCATTACCCGATAGTGTTTCTCTCTCCGTCCTTGCCAGCTTTGGGCAAAAGTGACTGGTGGCTCAGGTGCTCAGGAAGCCTCTCCCTCCATATCTTCTATGTGAACACTCTGTGTGTTTATAAAATTATTAATTAAAACAGATCTTGGTGGGTGAATTTGGAACTTAATTAGGAGAGTTGACTTTTAAAGTAAATTATTTCTCCAAATTATTTATTCCATAATAATATTCATCCCACTGAGCTGCCATTCTAAGAATTTTAATCATAATCTCTTTTTCAAAGTCAGACTCTTTCTCAAGCCTTTTTTATTAAGCCAACTATTTACATAAAGTGCTTGGCAAGCAAGAACAAATCCCAAAGTCTACATAGCAAATAACAACAGTTAAACCCTCTTGATCCATAGTTAAGGCTTCTCAAGCCTGCTAATCCTATCTAAGTTTACATTTGGGGTGTGTGTCTGTGTGTGCATGTTTATGTACATGTGTGTCTCCCTGTATGTGAGTGTGTCTGCTTCTAAATTCTGAGGTCCAAACACATGACTGTCTGTTCAGTTCAATATTGAGTCAGAAGAGTGTGGACAACGTGGCAGCCATTAGAAAACAGGTGTACATATTTTAACTTTCAATTCTTTTCCTCCACATATTATTAACTATTATGTGATATCTTAAAATCTTCTAGACATCATGGGATTGCTTGGTAGACAAAACCATTTGCTTTCAAGCTAGACTGAGCTAAATCCCTGGAACCTACAAGGTAGAAGAAGAAAAGAAACTTTTCTCTTTCTTTTACGATATTTAGAAATACATAGGCATAGTGGCTGAATGTTTGTTTGAATATTAGTTTTTAATTTAAGAGCTAATAAATTATGATTATAATGAAGATGATGATTATGTATTAATGATATCTTTGGCAGCACTAACCATGCTCTCTATGATATACTCGACTGTGTATTGTCCCCTAAACAGTACAAGCAGTGACCATCACTTTATTGTGTATCATGAAACTGAGTCTCAGGAATGCAATCAGTTATCTCCAAGGGAATTTTCCATCCTGTGTGGCACCACCTTGGATTCCTTGGTAGGAACCAACCAATGGTTGGACTAATTTTAGTGTGTGTGAAAAATGGTTTTGTGTATGGACCTAGAGACTTGACAGGAGTGGGCAACTGTAAGCCAGGATTTGGTTGGGTCCCCTTTTTGTATTCCTGGAACCTCACACTGGAATGACTCTGGAAGGGTCAAACCATTTAAAAGTTAGATCATAACCAAATGCCAAGGAAGAATTTGCCTGTCCTCTGAGAGTTCAGCCAAGAGGTATTCCAGTGGCACTGACATCACATATTGTTGGTCAAAGTGATGACAGGGAGGTTGGGCAGGGGAGGAAAAGGTGTCCCAGTATGCAAAAGCATTGGAAAATATTTGGCTTCTCTAATTGGCCACAGCCAGAGCAGTAGACCACACAAATCCCTGGAAAAGGCAAAGCTCCAGCTGCAGGAAGAAAGCCTGAGGTCCAGTTTAGTTCTTATACTAATAGATCGCCACAGTAAATTAATCCTGTGTGAAAACCAGACTGAAATGAAAGCCCCTGCATTCCAAATAAGCACCTCAACTGTCAGGAATAAACACAGCAGGAAAACTAATGCCTTGTTTCAGGAAAAAACAAATAAATTCTGACTTCTTATCTTCTTGTCCTTCCATATTTGCCTTATTATTCCATTTCACTTTTAGAAATAATTTGCGAGAGTTCTGCATGGAACACATATTTCCATAAGAGAAGAAAGTGTCACAGGATGCACCCACTGTCAAGGGATGATGTCAACTTGGATAAACTCTGATGTCCAAAAATTAGGACTAAAGCATTAATGCACAAAAATGTCAAGTTGCACCAATGTAAAGAATTAATGGAGAGAATCTAGAAGTAACTGCAATACCAAAGACTCCAGTTAATTCATGAATTAGTAAAAAGGACACTTGTGTTCATACCCTGGTGGCTTTCTGTGATGTGTTCAGCTCAGAGACTCTCATAAGATTCAGAGCAGGAGACAGTGAGTGAAGAAACCAAGCACATTCATCAAAAAATATCTAGATAACAATAATCTCATATGGTTTACACTCACTCATTCAGCCATTGTGGACACTCTGGGCACTATAAATATTTGTATATTTTTCAGTCAAGGCTAACCTCTCCTTTCTTTTCTGCAATATTTGATTTAAGGAAGGATCATATATAAAAATTCCATTCTGGTACTGTATAGGGTGCTGAGAATTTAATCCAGGACATCCTACATGCTAGGCAAGTGCTCTAACATTGGGCTACATCTACATAGGTTATAGAAAAGAGTGAAATTAATTATGAAATAACACATAATGCAATTATATAAACTTTCCCTTTGTTAGTTATATAATTGATTTGTAATTTTACACTGTAATTTAATTCATCCTGTTATAACATTCTATGAATTTGTACACATCACATACACACACATCCATATAGAAGCAGATTTTTCATTCAGACCATCAGCTCCCCAATAATGACACAGAGACTTCTTATTAATTATGAATGTTTGGCTGATAGTTTAGGTTTGTTTCTAGTTAGCTCCTATAACTTAAATGAACCCATTTGTATAAATTTACTTTCTGCCTTGTGCCTTTATTACCTCATTTCTGTACTGGCCATCTTGTTTGCTCTGTGACTCCTAGTGTCTCTGCCTTATTCTTCCCAGCATCCTCTCTGTTCCAAAATCTTGCCTACCTATTGACTGTTTAGCTTTTTATTAAACAAATCAGAGAGACACATCTTTACAGGATACAAAAAGATTATTCCACAACATTTCCTATTTTTTCCTAAAAATAGTAATGGTTTTAACTCTAATATAGTCAAAGTATATTCAATAAGAACAAATGTCAGGTAAATAGAAAGAAAAGGTATTAAGTTTAACAAATGAAACTATATACAATAAGAACAATTATCAAGTAAGAATTACATTCACAATATTCAGTCCATTTTTAATTTCATATTCAGAGAAAATATTCTATTATCTATCTTATCTTGATGAATTTAAACTTTTACATCTAAAACAAGTTTTATTATAACTTGTATCCATCCTTGTGGACTTCAAAACATTTTTTAGATAAACAATTTAAGCTTTTATGTCTCTCAACTTTATAGACTTTACATCTCTTATGCAAGTTTTTTTTCTGAATTTGATAACAAGGAAAACCGTAAAACTATAATTATCTAGTCTTCAATCTCCATTAGAGACTCAAAAAGGATGAAATATTATACTAACATTTAAAATATATTTTAATAAATAAAGACTGCCTGAAGATATGAGAGTAAAACAGTCCTTACAGGCCAGATTATGGTAATACACCCCTTTAATCCCAGTAGCCACCCTAGTTGCCATAGAAATCAAGTGGTGCTTGCCTTTTTGATCCCAACTGTACAGAGGAATATAAAACGGGACAAGACAGCTCTCAGACAGTCTCCTTCTGAGATTTAAGGAGGCAGGATCGCCATTTCAGACTGAGGTTAAGGTAAGAGCTAGTGGCTGACTGTTTTTTGCTTTTCAGATCTTCAGGTTGAACCCCAATTTCTGACCTTGATCTTTTATTAATCATGCTTCAAAAATATTACTTGAGTAAACAGGAAGTAGTGAGCAAACAGCTTCCAAAACTATAGAAATGGGAGAAACAGCTGGCTTCCTGCACAGACATCCTCTGACAGATTTTCTGAGAGGTAACAAATTTCTGAAGGACTGTCCTACCCAGTCTTGGAGAAGTTCTACTGTCACTTGTTTGGTGTTCTATTTGTCCAGTTTGGATACCAGTTGAGGCAAGATTAGTTTCTTTCACAAATGGCTAGCTTTTGCCACAAAGAAAGTAAACTACAATTGGAGTTTCTTTGATGCCTATCATCTGTTTTTGAAGTAAATTGGTGCTGCCAGGAGCAGACATATCTTACTGTCATAAAAAGTCTTATGTTAGTAAAACATTTAAATGCCATATTCTGTCACTCTTCAAAGTGTTTGAAGATCACCTGTTTATCTAAAGATGTATCTCTATATGATCTTGAAAACATACCTAGCATAACTATAAATTTGATTGTTATAAATGACTATTATCCTTTATTATACTAAGTAATATTATCCTATAAAAAATTTAAGAATTACATTTTTAAATGAGCTGTATAGGCACAATAACTTAAACAAGAATAGACACATATATACAATATAACAAAAATAACCTTGTATCAATATACAAAAGTTTGTGTATTGTATCAATTTGTATTAATATACAAAAATCCATAGTAATGTAAAAATTTGAGACAAGCAGTTGTTTAAAAGTAGAATCAACAATCTACCCTTTTTAAATCTATTATTCCTTTATTATATTTCTCCTTTCTCCCTTCAGAAAGAGATCTCTGAATCTAATCTCCTTTGTTTCATTTTTTTTCTGACCATGACCAAAAACAATTTGTAACCAACCCTCCTAAACAATGACAAACATCTGTAACTCACCAAATGACTAAAAACCACCCATCCCAACTCTTGGGAATATGGGCATAATGTTCTCTAGACTGCTACCTGTTGTCTAGGGGTACTGACATCTTTAGGGACCCCAAGAAAATTAGGATAATGATCGATTCCTTGTTAGAATAGTCTGTGAGGCTAGACTATCTCATCCAACAGCCTTGAAGTTGTTTTGGATGCAAAAGTCTGAGGAAACAGCAATAGAGGCATGTGAGAGGCTGGATCACCTGGGATACCCATTTTTTTCAGTGTCTGGTCCCCTTGCTCTGAAAACACATAAAAATTTAAAGGTAACATACATTTCTGCATTAATGCAAGTATGGACTGTGTGATGTATACAAGCCAGACAAAGATGATTTTTTTGTTTTGTTTGAGTAGGTAAAATATATGTCACCAGTCTTGTAGCTTTCCTAGGTTTTTTTATGTGTCTGCAGTCAGGATTTTCAGGGGTTCTTCCCCAATCAAATCTGATCTCTATCAATCTTGAATAAATCTACAACCTTTCATTTTATGTGGGAAAAATGTATAGCCTCTTCCCCAATGACTTCAATTTTAAAGTTAAGACATTTTTAAAATATATGGGTTAGTTTAATTTATAAGTTTTTATAATTGAATGTCTCTCAGCAGCTATTGTTTGCTCATCAGCAATCAAAAACTTTAAAGTCAATATAACACCATACAGGATGCAGACTCCCTGTGTATTTTCTATCTCTATGTGGATCATTCTTTTTTGTTATTTATAAACTATTTACTTTTTTCTATGATTGTTCATTCTCATATCATTTTCTTTCTTAACCCTATGCATATTTTTAAGCACACTGTAACCTGTTTAGAGGTCTTGTCCTTTCTGGATCATCCGGATCTGTCTTTACTTAGCACTTACAGTGCTCCTGGATCACGTGAGACACATTGTAAACTACTATGCCAACCACTGATGAGGCTCACTGACACATGGTGTCAGCAGCTGGTTTCAGACCACAGGTAGTTTCTGTATGCCAAGCCTACTTGAGAGACCTTGGTCAACAAGAAGCTGTGTTTGATTCTATGTTTTGAACTTTTTCTGTCTTTTTCTTTTTCATTGAGCTACATATTTTTCTCTGCTCCCCTCCCTTCCTCTCTCCTCCTGTTCTACCCTCAGCCCTGATCTCCACTCTCCAAATTTACTCAGCAGATCTTGTCTTTTTCTGCTTCCCATGTAGATTAAATCAATGTATGACTCTCTTAGGAATCCTCTTTGTTGATTGTGAATTGTAGACTGGTTTTTTTCTTTCTTTTTTTGCTTTATGTCTAAAAGTCACTTATGAGTGAGCACATATTATATTTGTCTTTCTGGGTTTGGGTTACCTCACTCAATATGATGTTTTCTACATTGATCTATTTACCCACAAATTTCAAGATGTTATTTTTTTTCTGCGGTGTAGTACTCCATTGTATAAATGTACCACATCTTCTTTATCCATTCTTCAGGCAAGGGGCATTTAGGTTGTTTACAGTTTCTAGCTATGACAAATAATGCTGCTGTGAACATAGTTGAGCACATGTCCTTGT
>LOJH01002081.1:55756-65943 GCA_001685095.1 Ellobius talpinus
ATAGATATAGATATAGATATAGATATAAAGACATGGGTGAAAATCTAGAGAAAATGTTCATCCCAGTATCATGTCCACATTACCAGCCTTATCCTTGAGAAGAAGTTTTCTGCAGTCACCCTGCTAATGAGAATCCAAGGAAGATGATGGGTGAGCAGAGAGCTGGGGATGTCTTCAACAAATGCAAACAAATCACACTGCACCACAATATCCATTACCATCCATTTGTCTTTCCTGAGTTCCTGTTGGTCCCTGCTTCTGGAAGACTGCCTCCAGGCCTTCCTTTGACCACACAGTTCCTCTTCCCAGTTTGTGATCTCTGCTAGCATCCTTTCTTCATGCTCTCCTTGAGAAATGTTCTTTTCTGTTGCTTCCCAAGATAATTTCCTACTGTCTTTGCTTCTTCCTTGTCTTCCTCTATGTCAGGCCCTCCTGTAGCAGAAAATCAGTCCACACTGTCATCTCTCCACTCACACTGTTTCCTAGGGTGACTGTCTTGGTGCCTAAACAGACAGGATCTATTTTGACATTCAAAGTTCACATTTGTCTATCTCTAACTCATTTGAGATTAAAAGATTTAAAGTGATACCAAAATGCTCTGCTTAGAACAGAGGACAAATAGTGTCCTCTTTTTAAAGACTTGAAGACTTCAGACTTTAGAGAATCCATGACATGGTTTTGAATTTTAGACATCAAGCTCTATACCCAGTTGCTTTCCACAGACACATGATTTTGTTAAATATTTGGTAAGTTCTGCTAGTGGTTAATCTGCTTTTTCCCCAAAGTAAGTGACAGGTGACAGTAGAACCAGGCTTAGAGAACATGAAGCTGAGGCTTGTGTACTCTCTAGGGTCCTTTGGCTGCTGTCAAAGGGAAAATAAAATTACAAAGAGCTGTTATCTTTTGAGAAAAGAACACCAAGAATGATTTATAACTATACCTGTCCTTTGCAGGCCAGGGCATAAATGCAATTAGTATTTATTGAGGTTTTGCTCACTGTCACATTAAAACTTTTTGCATAATTTAATTTACTTCTTGCTGTAACTTTATGAGATGATTGCTTGCTCTGCTCTGTTTACCTCTTAGGGGTGTTGTTGTTGTTTTGGGTTGGAGTATCAAACTCAGGGCCTTGTGCATGCTGGACAAGCACAGAGTCAAGCTCCCCACTGTTTCCTGTAGATCCATATGAGATGCTTTTAGGTTTTAAGGAGTCTGCCTACGGCCAGCCACACTAATAGTAAAACACGAACAGTACATGCCAGACCTTGGATTTAAACTCAAATCTTTTGACTCACAAGGGAGCAGAGGAGAGAGTCCTAACCATAGTTGACTGTAGGAGTCCAACTAGACATGATAGAAAAATAAACAAATGACAAACAAACCAACATAACAGAAAGGTCTTCTGCCAGGTTACAGTACAACAGCAGCCTGTTGCCATGTTCTTTTTAGGACTTTACATTACCTATTGTTGTCACTGCCTTTTGCACATGCCAAGAGGGGAAATCAGGGCTGATCAAGGTTTTGCTGACTTGAGTGCGTATGTTTTACTTCCTTATAGCTTGAGACTGCTTTACAGTGTCTCATGTGCCTCTCATGATTTGACCATGAAAAAATAATATAACCATATTGTTCATCCTCTGCATTTTCTGTAATTCTTTGTTTGTTGTATACCAGTGTATGAGGATATGGGTCACATAGGTGTGCTGGTGCACATACCCATACATTGTGCGTGTGTGTGTGTGTGTGTGTGTGTGTGCAGGTGCACAAGTGTGAGTGGTGCATGGAATCCGAGGTCAACCTTGATTGTTGCTCCTCAAGTTGTAGCCACCTTGTTCTTTTAAATGAGCTCTGTCATTGGCCTCCAATTCACCACATAGGCCAAACTGGATGGCCAAAGGGCCCCAACAATCTATCTGTCTCCACTTCCCAGCACTGGGATCTCCACCATGTCTGGCTTTTGGGGTGTATTCTAGAGAATGAGTCAGGTCTTCATGCTTGTGTAGCAAATACTTTCTGGCCACACCCATCTCCCCAGTCCTTCCTTTTCTCTACTTTTCTACTGAGGCTCTTGGTTGCTTTTATCGTATGCTGGGAAGGCAGAAGAGGTGGAGATACCCGGACTCCCACAGTGCACTGGAAGCAGCAGTGTTCAGGAGATTCTGTAGCATCAACATGAGGTTAGAGAAGAAAGGAAGTGTCTGAATAACATGAACTAGAAATTGAGGAAAGAGAAGATGTACAGAAAATAACTTGGCACATGTTAGCTGACCTAAACATAAAGGACCCAGGAGATCTTAGTGTCTATATTTTCCTTGGAGCTGACAGTGATTTCATTAAGTTATCTAGTGGGAACAAGAAAATCTCCACACTTCACTGAAATCCTTTTTAAGGAATGTTGTTATAGCAGCTTTAGGGACTGAACTATTTTCCAACAATTTCTTCTGTGAAATTTCAATAGCTTCTCAAATAAATCATGAGTTCTGTACCCACCCAGAAATAATAACCAAAAAAAGGACCAAAAGTTCATATTACTGAGTGAAAAAGAAATGGAATCTCATTTTCCATGAAAAACTTATGTCCAATTTATGTCTCTGTGGAAAACATTTATCTGCAGTAAACAATCTCTAATATTTCCTTAAGTATATTTTATAATCTCCACAATAATATAAAATATTTTGAGTCTTGAAAGTACTTATGAGTAATTGATTTTTTGAATATTTAGTATATATAGCTTACTCACAAAATTATTCTACTAATTTGGAAATCTCCACAGTAATCCACTGCAGACCTTTGAACAACTGCCTAGGACTGTGGTGTGGAGCCCACAGTGAGGCACCAGTCCTTCATGGGCAGACAAGCTTTTGGGTAGTTCAGCCCCTGATGTCAATCCAGACCTCCAAAAATGTATGTTGGAGGTGCCAGGCTAAGGTTGAATTTCTCGGTATTGAAGACAGTGTATTNATTGTGCCCAGTATCACACAAAGTATTTCATCCAATTACTTCTGAATTTTATGCTCTAAATTTCTTACCTAACAATGGTGGAGGTCTAAAAATATAAAATATAAAAGGATATCGTCAATTGAAAACTAATTTCTTTTTCATGCAAACTATTTTTATTTTTACCCCTTTTACCACCTTGTCATATTGGCCTTTTGTTTCATTTCTGTTCTGTGAGTTTTTTTAAGGTAAAGAATAAATAGTTGCATAGGCAGGGAGATGGAGAGGATCTAGGAAGAATTTGGGGAGGAGAAAATATGAAAAACATTATGAAACAAAATTAATCAAATAAAAAAGAAGATGCCTCACTCGTATGTGTAGCGAATCTTCCCACATTCCCGTGAGCCAGAAACCACATTACTTTTCTTAGACTTAAGAGGAAGCTAAGTCATGAGTTTTAGGCAGTCACCTCAGTATAAAGGAGAACTGGGATTTGAATTGATGCATTCTGCCATTTCAATATTTCTTCAGAAGAATTACACTACAGGTACCAAATGAAGTCTGGGCCATGACAGCACAGAATGACAAGCAGCCCATCATTGTGATTCCCAGCTGCACAAAATCCCTCAGTATGATGTGCAGAGCCAGAAGAACACACATAGAGGAATTTTGGATGCTGGTAGACTCTGCAGAAAGTGTTCTTCCAGATGTAAGAAAAGAGAGTTGGGAGAGCAAAGAGGAAGAAAACTTCTGTAGAATGTCTCCTGTGTGGGTTCCTGCTTCAGACAAGTGATGTAGGAAAAGGTGGGGCCTGTAAGACTCATAGAACAGTTGTTTCTCCTGTTGTGACCATGGGCCTGAGTTTAGGGCACACCTGCTGAGATGCACAGGTTATGATGTCTTCAAACAAAGGTTTAAACAAAACCAAAGCAACAGTAACAGAAAATGAGGTCATTTCTAAACGGAAAGGCATCCTTCCAGGACTGGGTATAGGCCAGAACTGGAGAGAGGTCAAGGCTCCAAGCCTTTCTGTGGCTCACTTACATATCAGGCACTTCGACACTTGCTCTGTTTTGTTACTTGTAGTCAATAACCAGAGAAGGGAGTTTTAGTCTTCTTTTGCCATTGGTTTCTTGGGATGCTCCCTGGAACCTCCCCTCTGCCTTGCTCTTCAGGGCAGCCAAAATAGTGGGGTATATTTACACCTTGGGTCCTGAATCTCACTGGTAAGGTTGCTCCTTGGAAGCATGACTCCCATGTTCTGTTCTCTGTACATCTCAAGCCTTAGTAGGTTCCAGAGCCAATGAACCTGAGGCAGAGAACTACAGGCAGGACATTGTCACAGAAAGTACTTAGAGAGAACATGCTGAGAGGATAAGTAGCCAATGACAGTGTCCACTATAGAAAGTTCCTTTGAATTATTGTATAATTTTCTAAGCATTATAGAGACAAAGCAACAACTTCAAACAGAAAACCCATAGACTTTTGAGCACTTTCTAATTGATATTTTTCTTTGCAATGTTTTTGCTAGGTGCTATAACACTCTGGAGGTGTAGTTGGGGACTTCTTCATTGTTCTTCTTTGTGTCTCCAAAATGTGGCTACTATTGATGCTTGAAAAGCATCTGTTAATTTTAGTTAAATTTATCAAGCAGATATTGTAAAAAGAAAAAAAACATTGAATACATAATATAGTAGGTATTGTAAAGTATCTCCTCCTTTTTCCTATTCATACACATCACATCACACACACACACACACAAACACACACATACACACTATAAAAGGGTAAGGAATATGTATACAGACTAAAGTATGACTATTATTTGTCAATATAAGTTGTCTAAAACAAAATCAGTCTGCTTTCTTTCAAAGGCATAGAAAGAACGATGTTAGAAAAGATGTCATGGAGGAAATGCACTCCCTGGGAGGGTAGTTCTGGTGAATTCCATGTTTTTTTTTGTGGCTATAAGAACTGGAGCTACAGTCCCAGTCTTCAGAAATGTTTCCTAGACTTCACAGAAACAGTTTAAGCTGTGGGTGTTCCTATTCAGATCAAATANTCAGTTAAGGAAATGAAATACCCAACTTGAGAATGCTTGTAAGTGAGTATGCTGCTTGAGGCAATGGGTAGACAGGAAGAACTAAATACTGACATCTGTCCTCTTGGTGTACAGTGTGGAAAGTGCTCATCTCTGCTATGAAATGGTACTATAGCTCACAGAGGCATATTGAGTTTCAGGTGACGAGCTGGTTAGTGAGTGACTACAGGAAGGATATGGACACCCGTTGAATGGATTTACAGGCATGCCCAATAGATGAGGATGAACTGAGAAGCTAGAAAATGCAGGGAAGCTTCTCTTTGAGGTTCTGTAAAGAGGAAGGATCTTAGAAGAGAACTAGGGTTTGGATGTTAGAAACTCTGTAAATTGAACAGTTGGTAAAATTCAAAAAAAAGAGAAAAAGAAAAAAAGGAAAATGGTCAGACAAGAGAACCTGGGCTCTCTGGTACTCCAGTCACCAGTGCACTTAGCTTTGGGAAGCTTGGGCCAGAGTTAGGTAGTCAGTCTGACAAAATGCTTTTACTTACTGTGCTTTGAAGTCATCAATAAAATACTTTAAATTTAAACAGGAATATTTCTTAATGTGACCTAACTGTATATTGAACTCAACAGTTTATGATTTAGCTACATATTTCCACCCACTCAGTGTGTTTATACCCAGTGAACTTGCCAGTAACATCTAGTCCTATCTTTCCTTTGTCAGGAAATGTGAAGACTTTTTGAACAGAGCCTGGCATTTGAATCCACGTCAGCCAGGTCCTCCTCGAGTTCCTCCTGCAGTCTGGGAGCCAATGGGAATCTCCTCTCAAAGAGACTCCCTATCCATGCATACTGAGGAGTGATGGTAGAATGTCTCTTCCATAGCATCATAAACAGTCATCTTTAGCAGTGAGGATTTTGTTGATTAAAATATTTTACATATTAAAATATTATTTTGCAATATTATTTTAAAATAATACAATGAGGACCTTCCACACTCACAACTGAAGTAATGGTGTTATTCAGAAATTTTTACAATGGGGAAAAATTTAAATTGTATATATTTATCAATGTGTTATTTTGTTGAGTTTGAAATAATTTCTAATTTTTCTTATATCCATTTGTCATCCAGAATAAAAGGAAAATACAGGATAAGAAAGACATTTTCTCAAAAACATGGTAGAGATTTGAAGGTAGGACACAGTATCTTAAGTTCCCTTTTCATTGTACAACCAGTTTATTAGCATAACTTGAAGAATCTGTTCTGTTTGAAGAACATTATAATTTGAAATCAAGCAATGGCTATAGAGCTTCCTAGCTGTAAAAGACAAGTGGAGAAGACAGGGCTGGATAATTGAAAAGCAAAGAATAAAAATAGTAAGATCACAGTGTTTGTAGCAGTGGGATTTCTCGACTCAGAGCTGCCCTGTATCGTCTCTCCCTGAGTGCCTGAGTGCTCACTTACAGATCTTTTTTNTGGAGCTTGCTTTGTAGACCAGGCTGCTCTTGAGCTCACAGAAATCTTCCTGCTTCTGTCTCCTGAGTAAGTGCTGGATTAAAAGCACTTTAATCCACCTCTGCCTTGCTATCACTTCTAAATCTTTTAGGCAAGCAACTGTCCCTCCCCTTCTCATAGAGGCAGGCTCTTCAAATTACAAAGCCCTTGTCTTAGTTGGGATTTCTCTTGCTGTGCTAAAACACCATAACCCAAAAGCAACTCGGGGAGGAAAGAGTTTATTTTCCTCACACTCCCATATAACAGTTCATCATCTAAAGCAATCAAGGAAGGAGCCAGGAAGCAGGAGCTGTTGCAGACATCATGGAACAGTGCTGTTTGCAAGCTTACTTCTTACGACTTTCTCGGCTTTATTTTTTATAGCACCCGGTACCACTCGCTCAGGGGAGACACTGCTCACAGTGGGATGGGTCCTTCCACATCTATTTTTGATAAAAAAAAGATGTTCCACAGATTTGTTTACAGGCCAGTCTAGTGGGGGCATTTTCTAAAATAACTGTAGCTTATGTCAAGTTGACATAAAACTAGCCAGCACAGTCGTAAACAGAGAAGGTCTACACTACTAAAAGGGCCATTGTTTCCCCAGAGGTTGCTTAACCAGAAATATTCTTGGGACATTTAAGTACCTGCTTCAGCAGAGGTACAAGAAAACATAATGTCTGCAAGGCTGTTAGCTGCTGTCAGCAACCTTAAGCCCATTTCCTCCTGGCACAGCAGCTCCCCCATTCCCTACTCTCTCACAGTAGAAGTTGAAAGAACAGGCTCTGTACTCCCTGGGCTCTGCTCTCCCTGGATGGGCTGAAGTTCTCCTTCAGACTCCCCTGGTGCTGCCTATTGGCATAAGAGAGCTTGCAACTCTCTCTGGCTCTCTAATAAACTCTGTGTGAAGGACTATCCATCTCCATTTCTCTCTTGAATCCCACTCCTCCTTGGGCTAACACTGACTGTCAGTCTTGCTTGTTGCCCTCATCCCTTCACATACAGCTCAGCCTCCTCTGGACACCCCCAAACCCTCCCTCTTTCAACCTAGACTTGTCCTTCTGTTTATTTGACCTTTGCAGAATATTCCTCTATACTGTGTAAAGATGTGTCACTGTGGTTGGTTTTATAAACAGCTGAATGATCAATAGCTAGGCAGAAAGAAGTTAGATGGGACTTCTGGAGACAGAGAGGTCTTGGGGAAGAGAGAGGAGTGGTTGACAGGTGCAAAAGAAGCAGGATGGGCAGTACAGAGTAAAGGTAACTGAGCCTGTAAAAGAATGTAGATTAAAAGATATAGACCAATTTAAGTTATAAGAACTAGTTAGAAAAAAGTCTAAGCTAAGGCCAAGCACTCATAGTTAATAAGATATCTCTTTGTGGTTATTTGGGAGTTGGCAGATGGGACAAGAAAAGACTGGTTACAAACGGCATCCAATGTGGGGGCATGTATTTCCACATAGAACCTGAAAAAGCTGTCTCAGGTAGGCTCTGCATAGAAGTACGGCTCTTTTAAGAGGTCATGATACTGAGCACGTAAATGGGTTTTATGAGTGAAGGGCAGCACGGTACTTGGTGGCAGGAAACTAGATGGAAGTGCCTACTGGAGCTGGGGCAGATAGACCAACTCCAGGCCAAGCCCACAGACATGAGGCTCTGTTCAGGTCAGAGGTAGCCATCAGGCCATGTGCTAGCAGGGGTGGGCCTGGCTGATGCCTAGCAGTTTAAGGTTTGGCTCATGTGTGTCAGAGAACACTGTAAGTGTGGTTGAAGACACTTAGTAAACCTATTCAGACTGAAAAAAAACACTGAACAGATATAGTATGCTTAAAAATGTATTTAGAAAAGAGAAAGAGAAATGTGTTTAGATGAAAAAAAGAAAAAGAAAAAAGAGTATGGACAGTCATAGAAAAAATAGTTTATAAATAATAAAATAAAATTCTTTAAAAAGTAAAATAATATAAAATGGATAAGTCACATAAAGATGGGAAATACATAGGGAGTCTGAATATAATACGTTATCTTGTTAACTAAATTTTTGATTCCTGATGAGAGAATAGCTGATGAGAGACATGGGATTGTAAAAGAGACTACTATATTAATTAAACCAGTCTAGATGCCTTAGGAATGCCTTAACTTTAAAATGGAGGTCAGAAAATATATTGCTTTGGGGAAGAAGTTATGCGTTTGTTCCCACAGAAAATGAAAGGTTGTGGATTTCTTCAAACTTGATAAAGATCTAGTTTGATTGGAGCAGACCCCATGAAAATCCTGACTGCAGACACAAGAAATAAACCTAGAAAAACTACAAGGCAGGTGACATATATTTTACCTGCTCAAACATAAAACAAAAAAAAATCTTTGACTGGCTTGGGTACAACACACAGTCCATACTTGTGTTAATGTAGATATATATGTTACCTTTGAAAGTTTATGTGTTTTTAGAACAATGGGACCAGATACCAAAGAAATCAGGTGACCCAGGTGACCCTGCCTCTCAGTTTTCTCAAGATTCTACATCAAAAACAACTTCAAGGTGGCTAGTTGTGATGGTCCAGCCTCACAGATTACTCTCACAAGGACTCAGATAAGTCCTATACCTTTTCATACCACAAATACTGGACAACAAATGATACAGCTAGCTCTCCCAGGTCTTGATCATTAACCCAATTTTATCAGGGTCTCCTAAGATGCCATCATCCACATATAAAAGGAAACAGTCCAGAGAACATGATTCCCAAGAAGTGGGGTGGGTGGATTTGGTCATTCAGTGGGTTATAGATGTTTGTCATCATTTGGAGGGATTGTTATTGGTCATGGTCAGGAAAAAAGCTGGATAAGGGGATTAGATTCAGGGATCTTTTTTCTAAAGGGAAAAAGGGTAGATACCATTTAGAAATGATAGGAGAAAAGGTTGGATTGTTGAGTCTACTTTTGAATAACCACTAGTCTCAAATATTTTACATTGGTATGAATTTTTGTATACTGATATAACTTTAAAATTATTTTTGTTATACTGTGTATATGTTTCTATTCTTGTTTAAAGTATTGCACCTAGACTGCTCATTTTAAAATGTAACAAAGGTTTAGTCCTTAAAAGCTACTTAGGATAATAAAAAAATATATACAGGTTAATATTCATCTATAACAATCAAACCTATAGCCATATTAGGTATGTTTTCGAGGTCATACAGAGATATATTTTAGATAGATAGGTGATCTTCAAACACTTCAGAGACTTACAGAATATGGTATTTAAATATGGAATTATGTTTTAATAAGGTAAGGCTTTCCATGACAGTAAGACACATCTACTCCTGACTGTAACTGGAGACTGTGCCTTCATTTTCAGGCCACCCAGATCCAAAAATATCACACAGAAACTATATTAATTAGAACACCACTTGGCCAATGGCTTAGGCATATTTCTTCTTAATTCCTGTATCTTAAATAAACCCATCTCTATTAATTAGTGTATCATCATGAGGCTGTGGTTTATAGGGCAAAGTTCTGGCATCTTTCTCCTTCAGCAGCTACGTGGTATCTCCTTGACTTTGCATATATATATATATATATATATATTCCTGTTAGAATTTCCTACCTGGCTATTCTGTCATGCCATAGACCAAAGCAACTCCTTTATTAATAAATGATAATAAAATATTCACAGCATACAGAGGGAAATCCCACATCATCTCCCCTTTTCTGTCTAAA
>LOJH01002082.1:0-19087 GCA_001685095.1 Ellobius talpinus
ACCTTTGGAAGAGCAGTCAGTGCTCTTAACCTCTGAGCCATCTCTCCAGCCCTTCTTGTCATTTTTCTTTGTCCTGACTTTTTCCTGCTTGTTCACACACCACTGATATCCAGTCGATGTAAGACAGAATAGTGTGCCCACAGCTGCTGGGGAGGGGGTGGGTTGCAGGCTGACACTAGGCTTGGAACCCCATTTCAGCTGCATCAGCATTATCATCAGCCCTAGGGACTCTCATAAGCCTGGATGCTGGCAAACTCATTGTTTCTGGCTGAAATGCAGAAAACAAAGTTTTTTTCTTAAGATGAAAAAAAAGTATATGAATGAGTATTTGCCAGCATATATGGGTAAGTGCCAAGTGTATGCCCAGTGCCCAAGAAGGAGGAAGACATTAAAAACCCTGGCACTGGAGTTACAGACAGTTGTGAGTTACCATGTGGGTACTAGGAACCCAACCTAGTTCCTCTACAAGAGCAGCAAGCACTCTTAACCACCGAGCAATCTCTCCAGTCCCCCAAAAGTCTTATGATGAGAGCTAGACTGGCTTTTGGCCTTTAACTCAATCAGGTTCCTGGGAGGACCATTGAGACCTCAGGACGCCCGTGGAAGCCTCTGATCTGCATGCACTTTGGTTAAGTGTCAGCTGAGAGATAATGCATCTCTATACAAAGGAGAGAAAGGAGTTTGGGAGAATTTAAAGACAGAGTTGATTACAACCTCACGATAGCTCCTGAATCATAAGCATGTTTGCCCATTGGTTGTGGGTGGAGGAGTCATTGAGAAAAAGCTCAAAAGGTAGGCGAGAGCTGAACAAGATAGCACCACAGCTAGATAGGATCCTATAGACTGGCCCATGTGGCTACTTCTAAGAGACTGATTGTAAATTACACCTACTTCTTCTTACCTTCTCTGTTTAATTCTTCAATAGTTAAGTATCGGCATGCGCCGGTATGTGTGTATGGTGAGGTGACTGGAATGGAGATAAAAGGGACACCCAGGTGGAAACACCCAGGTCACAAATCTCCTTCTGCATCCAAAGCCTGGGACCAGGGATATTTGACTCTTTTTAGGTACTACAGCGGAAGCACACATGCTTCCTCCCACCAGAGTGGAGGCAAGTGCTGGACGGCGATTCAAATGATGCCTGTCTATTATTGCATCCTTAGAAGATGTCCTTTGCTAGTCTGAGCAAGCCTGAGGCAACTCAAGTATTGTGCTGAATCCCAACAGTCTCTTCTATAGGGGCTTCGACTCTTGAAGACTTAAGTAAAAGGAGTAGGAATAAGCAAGAGTTCTGAACTGTGTTCAGAGAGTAGAGCCCAACAGGCTCTCTCCTAAGGCCAGAACCCTTGTTTCTCTTGTTGCTCTGGGTACCGTGAGAAAAGCAAGGAAGCCCTGCTGAGAACCCTGGGCCTGAGCATATAGGTGCTGTGACCAAACATGACCCATCACTTCCAGCTGCTGCAAAGATGATGGTTCTTCTTTGAGCCCAGATTTTGTATCTATGAAAGTGGGAATATCCATGGTTTTGAGAAACGAAATGAGAAGCCATTTGTGACTCTGCAATGCTACATCTGTGAGGCCTTCTCACTAGCAAGAGCCACAGCTGTTAGTGGGACAGTTCCCCTTGAGCAGAGGAGGCAGGAGACATGTCTGGCCACAAATGGACTGAGACCCATGTCTTTGAAATTTGCTTTGTCTCAGTGAGCAACCGGAGTTATTTGGGAGACTACTCCCATCTCTTGCTTAGTGTGTCAGTAGACTTCTGAGCTCTGTGGTACTCATTAAAGGTGACAGGTGTGTCTGACTGCAGGCTTGAATGGCATCTGGTGCCCAGTCCCAGCTTCACCCTTCACTCTGGCATGTCATTTCACATCCCTGTGCTAGTGCCCAGTCCCAGCTTCACCCTTCACTCTGGCATGTCATTTCACATCCCTATGCTATTGTTTCTTCAACTCTAATGGGGGAGGGACCACTGGCATCACAAAGATTCATAGTCTTATTTGTACCATGAGGCTGCAGGATGGAGGACTTGAGAATCCCTCACTCTTCCTTTGGGATGTTTTGGATTTCTTGGGAGGAGAGATAGCCAAGCCTTAGATTTTCTTTTTTTCTTTGTAGCTTTTTTCTTTTAATTAAATTATCTTGTGTGTGTGTGTGTGTGTGTGTGTGTGCGCGCGCGCGCGTGCATGCATGTGTTCTGGTAATAGGGAGTGAGGGAGCTGGTTGTAATGCAGTGGAGGAGAGGACTCTGGGATGAAGGGAAAACCTGACTTTAGATGAGCAGCCAAACAGGGCTTGATTGTCAACCACTGAACTGTAGCTGGGCTTTGGTCTAGACATAAGAGGACAAAGAATTCGCCTATTGGATTTAAGTGTGTATGTGTGTTTAATTTTAATCAATGATTTAAATTTAATCAATGATTTTCAAAAATGACCCAAGTAGGCAGCCTCTAAAGAACTTGTTAAAATGCAGATCATTAGATTTTGCACCTAAGATTCCAATTCAGGGGGTCTGGGATTGTCTCAAGAATCTGAGTAATTAAAGAATCTGGTCTTGGACTTGAGCACTTCTTGAGGTCCAGGCATATCTCTGAAGCATACCTGGAAAAGCTGTACCACACAAGTGGCACATGGTCAAGAGGCTGGAGGGGTAGCTCAGGGTTGAGAGCAAAAGCTGCTTTTGCAGAGTTCTCTTCCCAGCATCTGCATAGTATAGCTCCCAACTGCTTGGAACCCTAGCTCCAGAGGGATCCAGCCCTCTTCTAGACTCCATGGCTAACTGAACTCACATGTGTACATACCCACACATACATACATAACAGAAAACTATTTAAAAAATAGTCAAGTCTAATTCTCCTTTGGTTTAAATTTTTTCTTAAAAATTTAGAACTGGACACATGCATGCTATAGAGCCTCTGGGCTTTTGTTACTAAATCTTTCAGCTCGGCCAGTATCTCTATCTAGCTCCAAGTGTACACAGTATCCATAAAGAGCAAGTCCCCAAACAGACTGCATACCTTGAACACCTGGAACTGTAAAGGAAATATATCCTCTTCTGTCTTCAAGCTTTGTGATGTGATTGTGAAGGCCACAACAACATTGTTGCCGTCAGTGGGCTCTTGAACACCAAAGAGATATTGAGTATCCCTCCCATGTCCTCCTGGAAGAGAATGAGCCATTACTAGGGCTCAGAAACACCCCTAAGGGTCCCAGTGCGGTGCTTTATGGATCTGGGTTTTAAACTCTGTTTGGAAAGCTAAGACCTTGGTCTGCCATAGCCACAGTCAGTAGTTGTGAAACTATGTTCTTAATATTCTGAACCTCAATCTCTTTCTCTTAAAAACAGAGATGGGAGTATTATCCCTACTTGAGCAAAAATGTCTCCTAAACAATAAATTCGGCCCCGTGTGTGTGTGTGTGTGTGTGTGTGTGTGTGTGTGTACACATTTGTGGAGGCCAGAGGCCAACCTCAAGTTCCATTTCTCACATTCTGATCACTGTTTTATTTTGTTTTGTTTTATGAGACAGGGTCTCTCAGTGGCCTAGGACTTTCCAGAAGTCTAGGCCTAGCCAGTGAGCCCCAAGGATGTTCCTGTCTTCACCTCCCCTAGTATTGGGATTATAAGAGCCCTACATCATGGCCTACATACATAAGGGACATGTATATGTAAAATTACAGAATCTCCAAGTATGCATGAACTTATTATACTGGCAATAACCATGAGAGCCTTGAATTGCATCAAATCACCAAGCCCCCGTGAAGAAAGTAGAAAAGAGGTGGTTGGGTGGTCGTTACAGTGCTCTGTATATATAACCCAAGCACACTTATCCAAGACAGAGCAAGAGGAAGGCTCACACGGAAACTATCAGACTCAAGTGCATGAAGCAGGGCAGGGAAGTCAGGATATAGATGAGCGAATATTCTTCAGAAGGCATGGGTCGCCACTCGTGAGCTTTGGACGATGGGTAGGGAGACACAGAAGATGACCATGGTCATGGCCTTCCTATGAGTACCGAATAAGATGCTGATTAAAATGCTCTCAGCAGCATATAGCAGGCACTCAATCACTGACTTCCTTCCAAGGTAGCACTGTAAATGGCCTTGCTGTGTAAGGCTGGTTAGTTCACTAATGCATGTTGTATCCAGGGGAAAGGGCTTTTGTGGCACTGCTTTGGGAGGTGAATAAGTGAGAATGCCTCAGCAGTTGCATGCAGTCTGCCCGTGGCCTCCTTGACGACAAGGCTCTCTGAGTGGAGCGACCAGAAGAGCCTGCAGATCAGAAATGAAGTACACCTTAAGGTCTGGGGTCATTCAAGGAAACCTTTCTGGACAGTCAAGTGTACACATGCGCTCCTCGCACAAGATGCATTTACAGCCTCATTTATGGAGGATGTACTGTCTCATTCAGACTCTACACCACAGGAAGCAGTTTCAGTCATCAGTGTCACAAACAGGGGAACATGATGGACAGTGAAGGGTTATGGCAGAGGTGCCTGCCACTAGCTAACTGCTGAGCAGGGCAGGACTATTCACCCTGTGTCTGGATGGTGCTCTGTGGATTCAAGGGAACCAGCAGGGGTTTCTATTGATACTTTTTACAGTTGTGGAGTCTGAGGACTGAGAAGACAGTGATATTCCCAGGCCCAAAACTAGTGTGTGGAAATGATCATTTAACTAGGCTCTGAATTCCTTTCCCATGCTCTTTCTGCAGCCTTTCCTCCTGGTCTTGGGTGTTTATTGGAGAGCAGAGAGCCAGATTTCTACCCTGGATGTGGATGGAACTGAGTAGCAGGACCGGTAGGGTGTGGAAGCCTGGAGAGGTGATCACCCTGCCCACCCCCACTAGCGGCCCCTGTGCTTGGAGAAGCCCTGGTTGTCCCTTGAAGCTAACGCCTTTGCTTTCTTCATCAGGCTAGTTATTTAACCAGACGAAAGAGTCAGAGAAAAGTCTGGGCAGAGCTAGGGTTGACAGCTGCTGGTCTAGCAGAATGACCACCTGCCATGTTTCCTGAGATCACTTGGTTCTTAAACATCATCTGGCACCATCTTTCATTGAGTGTGACTCCATGATCCAGGGTGATGGGGATCTGGTTACAGATGAACAGGCATGAGAAGTTCTCTTGGAAATCTTGACATGACATCCTGTGGGAAACAGACACACAGCCCAAGTCACCTCTGGCTATGTTCCTGGGCTTGGCTTTCTACCGCTTCACTGTGTCTCTCCAGTCAGCAGAAGTGCCCAGGTATTGATTTACTAGAGGCCTATCCAAAGACCAAGGTCTGTCTCTGGCACATCCAGTGCCATGAGCTTCTGCCCTGAGACTCTCCTCCCAAAACAGAGATACTGGGAAAGCTTTGCCCTTCTATTGACGGGTGTCTCTCTGAGTCTTAGTAACACAGACCAAGGCTTTCTTTTATTTCACATGTGCTAAATTCCTTCAGTTTTAATTATTTAAATTTGTTTTCATACGATATATTTTGGCCATGTTCTTACCGCTTTTCCAAATCCTCTGCACTGCCCTACCCACCCAACATCATGTCCTTTCTCGTTCTCAATGAAAGAACAAAACAAAAAATGAAAATCAAAAAAGACAAACAGAAAAAAAACCAGTAAAACCCAAAACAAACATGCCCAAAACAAGAGTCTGTTGGTTTATTCCTTCTCAGCCTGGGACCTGCCCTGGAGTGTGGTTGACATGCCCAATGACACTCCACTGTGAAAACAAATATTCCCTTTCCTGGCAGATATTAATTGCCAAAGGTTTCTTGGTTAGGGGTGGGGCTTTGTCCACTTCCTCTTCTCAGCATTGGGATTTTGTCTGGTTTGAACCGGTGTTGGGCTTGTCCATGCTGTCACGGCCAGGTTTTCTGTTTCCTTTTTCCTGTTCTCCAGGGAGCACCGGAAGCCCCCGCCAGGCTTACTCTAAAGAGCTGTCCTGCTGTTTATCTTTGTTTTCATATACACATGCTACATCTCACCAAAATACGTTACTGAGTAAACCAGAGACCCCTCCAAGGAATGGCCATCTTCTCTAAGATGTGCACATGAGACATAGCATGTGTTTTCAAGATATGGAGTCTTGAATAGTTTCTAGTTATGGACAGTGATAGCCCTCCCAGGGCCAGGCTGGAAGATTCACCTCCAGTTAGTCTTTTGGAAGAATCTTGCCAAAGCAAACTGAAGCTGCTGAGCTCCTATATGATGGAAGACAGAGATGACAATCATGTCTCCAAATTCAAACCTCTGAGAAACTACCTTTTTACCATCAAAATGTCCAGGAGATCCCAGTGTCTCATCTCCAAGATAACCTTCACACCAAAGAGAGGGGACACAGCTACCTGTCATTCAAAATGGTTACAACACCAATTTCCATCCTCACAAAAGTTTAAGGGAAGCAGTAGGCAGGGAGGGGCTTGGGCAATGAATCCTTCAAATGTCTTTAAAGAAGGGTAAGTACCAAAACTCGCCATTGTCCTTGTTCTCATACAGCTGGCTTTTCCGCAGGTCTAGGGTTTCCTCCCACTCCTGGGACCTGGTATGGAGGGAAAGACCACAGAGTGAGACCTCTGCCATATCACTGCAAGAGGCCCATGGTGACCTCACATCACCTGTCCCCTTACATTAAACTCTAGATGTCACCTATGAGAGAGAATACCCAACATCTATCCTTTGGGATCTGGCTTTTCCCTCTCAGTATATTCTCTAGTTCTGTTCACTTTCTTGATGCTAGCATGTTTCTGGTCTTATTTATGGCTGACTAAAACTCCACTGTGTATATATATTACACTTTGTTTACCAACATATCTGTTGGTAGCTGCCTAGACTGATTCCATAAACTAACAACAGGAAGGGAAAGGAGGACGTGAGATGGTAATAAAGTGTGGAAATGATCAAAATACATCTTATACATGTGTAAAGATGCCATAATTTCTATAATTAATGTACACAAATAAAAACTACCTCCTATCTTCAACCATCTTCTTCTTCTTCTTCTTCTTCTTCTACTTCTTCCTATTACCGAACTTGCACACAAGAGCCTTTGCTGTCTCTGCTTGACAGCTATCAAATATTATTCATTTATGGACTCGGTCTCCTAGACCCATCTCACAGATGCCCTGGTCCCACTCCTCCTTTTGTTACCCCAGTTCAGCCTACCCTTTCCTCCCTCATGGACATATAGTTGTTCTCCCTGAACATGCTCCCGCCCACTTTTCCTACCCACTCTCCACACTGTGACCCAAGTGAGCCCTCCAAAGCAGGAGCTTGATCATGTCATTTCCCTGCTTAAAACATGCTGGTCACATCCAGTTGCTGCCAGGGCAAACCCCTCAAGAAAGCCATGGCCTCTGCCAACCTCTCCAGGTTTAACCCGTCTGCTCCTGCCCCACCCCCACCTTTGAGCATCCTGTTCCAGCAATCATAGATGCCTTCATTTCCTTAAAGAGGATTACCCCCGCCATCTCCCGACACGCACCCCTTGGCTTTCATCATGATGCTCCCGCATCAGGACCACTCCTATCAATGTTGACCTGCTACCTCTCAGTATCTGTTCACCTACTGGGTACTCTGCACGAGAAGCCTGGCTAAAGCTTGCTTGCTTCATACCTGGCCCTTCCTTTGGACTCCCATACAGCTAGTCCTCTGCGTAGCTATTGTTCTGTTGCTTTTTCTTTCTTTCTTTCTCTTTTTAGACTCCAGGTGCCCAGCCAGAGAGCAGTGACTTTGCTTTCCATGATACCATCCCAGGGATCTAACAGACACCATGACACACACTCCATGCAATGACTTTTCTCATTTTTGCTTAGTTAACTAAACTACAGAGATGATGTGTTCCAGAAGCAAGTTCTGGGTTGTAAAGGGAAAGAGACCCTTCTAGGCACAAGGCAACAGCTGTTCCTCCTTCAGCATGTGCTTCAAAGCAGAGGCAAGCTCCACAGGCTACAGGCCTCAGAGGCACAATTTAATGAGATCTTTCCCACAAAGGAACTTGAATGGAGAGCCAGGGTCACCTCTGTGTCAGGACAGCAAGGCAGAGACCACCACCCCCGGCTTCCTGCTGCTGGCTGAAGCAGTCAGATGTGTTATTGTAAAATGGCAATTTTATAATTAAGCGATAATTACATTTTCTGCAGTGTGTAAGGGAAAATAAATGTAGTGTAAATCAATACGCTATTGATTCATGCAAGTTTGCCTTTAAGTGTGTGCGACTGAAATTTCAATTATGGCTGAGATTAGACCATTCGGCTCTCACCATCCGTCTCCATTCCTAAGGAGTTGGGAGAAATCGACCACCTGCATAGAGACAGTGATTATGCGGTCCCCACCACTTCCTTCCAGCCTGGCTCTGGCGAGAAGGGGCTGACACTCAGCCAGGGGACTTGATGCTACAGGGAGGATATTGCTCTGTACACCACACACTCCTGTTTAGGGGCTCCATCTGTGCTCATTTCCTGTACGGCTTGAATCCAGGATTCAGGCCCAATCTCCCCTTCCTCGCTTCCTCTGCCATATGTAGCCCAGCAGTTTCCTGACTCGGAAGAGGGGCCCTACCTAGTTCCTCTTCTGAAGCACACTCTATGCCTTTGCCACAAGGACATCTCCCGTGCATTGCCATCTGTCACGCTTTCCTCGAATATGTCCACCCACAGGACCTTTTTTCTTCTCTGAGCTCTGATGTCCCTTGTGGCCTTCCCTGGTCATGGAAAACACAAGGGAAATATATTAACCATTTCGAGTTTATTGTCTGCCCTCACCCCAGGGAACCTGATGTCAATGGTCCAAAACATCCTTTGGGCCACATTCAGCAGTTTGGGGTGCTGGGCATGGAGAGCTGGGGACAGCTAGAGGTTACTCGGATTTACTTTGGAAAAAGTAAGAGATAATCCAGGTCAGCTTGCACAGGTGTGCTGTCTTAGCCGCCCAAGCTAAGAAGAAAGGTGAGATGAAAGGTGGCAAGTTCAAGGCCGGCTTGAGTGATTCAAACCTAGACCAAGCAATAAAGCAGGGCCCTGCCTCGAACAGATAATCAAGAAGGCTGAGAGCAGAGTGAAGTGATTGAGATCTTGCCTGGCATGCATGAGCCCCATGTTTAATCCCCAGAATGGAAGGAAGGAGAGAAATATAGTTTTAAGGATAGATGCAAGAGACAAAAAGAAAGGGACAGTAAGGGAGGCATTGTAAGGCTGTGTTGGTGCTTAGATGCATGCTTTCCTAAGTTCATTTCTCTTCTCCCATGCTCCAGGGAGCATCAGAGGTTCTAGCCACACTTACTCTACAGACATGTCCTCATGTTTCTCTTCCTTTATCCTTCCCCTTTCTTTTCCCTTCTCCTCCCCTCCCCTCTTTCCCCTCTTTTCCCTTCTCTACTTCCCCTTCCCTCCCTCCTTCTTTCCCTTCGTCCCTCCCTTCGTCCCTTCCTTCCTTCCTTCCTTCCTCCCTCCCTCCCTCCCTCCCTTTCTTCCTTTTTTTCCTTTTTCCTCCTCTTCCCCCCTCTATCACACATTTATCTCACACTATTTGCTAAGTGCCCATCCACGAGGCCAGGGACACACCAGCTCTGGCACCCACAGAGAATCAAGGAGTCTTGCCTCAGCTTGGCCCTGGGAGTCCAACTGGGGTGTCAGCAGCTTTCCAGCAACACTGGCTGTCTGCATGTGGCTTCCAGAACTGTTGTGAAAATCTACCCTATTGGGTCCTGTTCTGTTTCCCTGACATATTGCATTTCCTTTCTGATCGTGCTTCCATCCCCGACTGGCAATGAAGCTGCCACCACTGTGCTGTGATGCCTTTTACAGGTCTGCACAGATCCTGAGTGGAATGTGGCAGACTCATCCCCACTGGCCACCAAGAGAAGCAAATAAAGTATTGCTGCCCCTCAGTCCTTTCAGTCACCAAGGCACTGGGGACTGAGGTGGGAGGAAGAGAAAACAATGAGAGCGCCAAAAGAAAGACAAATATTGAATGTTCTCTCTCATATGTGGAATCTGGATATTGAATTTTTCATGACAGGCAGTAGGGTGCCAGAGGTCAGGCTATGGCAGCTGAGAATAACCATTCCAGCACCTGGACGAAGTTTCTGAGTACCCAGATGCTCACCAGGGTGTTGGAGTTGTAGCTACTCAGCAACCCCCATCATGAGCAAGGTGTACTTCAGGCATGAGGGTACACTGAGTCCAGGTTAAGCATCAGGGGCGAGCATCTGAGTCTGCTCAGTAAGGAGATCACTCAGAGAATTGTCTCAGCTCCTCAGCTCTACCTGGCATGGAGCCTCCTCTACTCTGATCTTGTGGCATCATTGGCATCTGAATCCAAAGAAGCCCTCCAGGAAGGATGCTTTTATTCCCTACTTGTCTTTTCCCAAGGGGGAAGCTTGGCTCCCATCCTGCCTCTTTACCCTCTTTGCTAATCTTGGGTATGTGAGATCTTTTGAGAGACAGTCATTGGGCCTTCCTATTTGTGCATGTGTCACAGCACCTATCTAACCCAGTGTGCAGCTTGTCACATGCACATAACAGGTGTCTAATAGACGCCTGGAAAATGATTCCTGAGAGTTTAAGAATACCCACAGCCATAACCATTGGTGAACTGGCCAGGCCCGCAGTGAAGACTGCAGAGGGCTGACCGGTCCCTGCTCAGATGTTCAGGGAAGAATCCACCTGCCCATGTTTCCATCACTCATACCCATCTCTCCAGCGTCCTTTCCATTCTGTGTTGCCCCAGGGATTCCAAAGGCGGATGATTTCTTCCCAGCCCTTCTGGTACCGAATCTGTAAGGAAGAACAGAAAAACAACAGTTAGGGATCTCTGGCAAAAGTCAGCAGAGAGCTGAAGTATGAATGCAGCTCCTTTTTTTCTTTTTTCTTTTTTTTTACCTCCCAGGAATAATTTAACTTCTGACCTCATTTGGCTGCAGCCAGGAGAAAAATGAAAAGAAAAAAATCAATGTCTCTCTTGCCGCCTGCATGGAGCTGGAATGAGGGAGGGAGAGAGAAGCAGGGAGGGGGGGAGGGGATGAAAATGATCCTTGTTTTGCACTCAGCCCCCAGCAGGTGCATGGGTAGCTCCATCATGTTGGGTGCAGTCTCTCCCGAGCTGGGTGAAGTCAGGTTTAACTGCAGACACCTAGCAGAGGCTGATTCATTCAGCTGCAGGGGAGAGAGCTTTGTGGTCCCCTGCTGCTTCTAATCCCCCCTCACAGATTCATTCAATCTCCATCCCATTTTACAGCCTGCATCTATGCCAGCAGCTTATGGGGCTGCGGTACAGTCTTGTGAGTGAGGAGGCTGATGTGAGGAAGACAAGGCCATCCTTGGAGCTGGGATAGCCAAGGCTAGCCTTCCTCATTCCCCATCTTGATCCTGACCAGACACCCCATCTATGAGAAGGTGGCCTCTTATAGCTCGAATCCCTTCATCTTCATCCCTACATCTGACACACAGGGTGTCACTTGTGCTGTTGTGTTAGAGGGTAGGGGCTGTAGAAGTGTTACAACAGATAGCAACAAACAATCCAGCCCACACTTCCGGGAGCCCAGAGCCCTCAGCCTGAAGAGGGGGACTGAAGCATGACTGAGTTGTAGCTGGGCTATTGATCCTTGCTAATGCTGTCTACAGAGATGGAAGGCCCAGGAAAGGAGGGAGCTGCCCACCGACTTTATGGCAGAGGCAGCAGAGAAACTCAACAGCCTATCACTGGACAAGGAGAAACTGTGCTGAGACCCCAGTTAGGTTACTCTAGTTCTCTGGAGTGGGTATTTCTACAATCCCTTCTTGTGGAGGAAATAACAGAATCAGAGAGGTAAGTAGACTTTCCCAAGACCACTGAGTAAGCAAGCGGCAGGCAGAGGGGAGAATTCTAATCCTAGCTGCTGTGGGTCTCCAAGGTCTAGCTCTAAATTTTGGAATTAGACATGAAAAAGACTCCTTGATGTGGCTGTGACCTTGGCCTCAGATATAACCCTTGAGTTGCCTTGCTCAGGCCCTCATGATCACTCACAGGTAGGCTCTGAAGAACAGCATGGTACAGAGCTTGAATCTTGGCTTGGAAAAGGTCTTTTTTTTGTCTCTTTCCAGGTCTGCTCTGTCTCTTACCAGCATGCACTATGAGGTTTGCAGTTCCTCCAGAGGGCAGAGGCTCCCGGCATAAGCCCATGCTCTCATCCTCTCTGACCTACCCTGAGCCTCCCCTCAGCTGCCAGCATTCTCTGGTACCCACAAGGCAGGGTCACCTTGTTTGCCACAGAACCTAATGAGCGCTCCCTTTGGTGCCCAGTGGAGTCAGGGGCTCAGTTGGGCCAAGGGAAGAGAAGTAGCCAGTGATTCAGAAGGGCTGAGAGCAGGGCTAAATGAGGCATGCAGATAAACACTCACCCCTTGGCCCAGGGGAGTTGCCAGCAGAGCTAGGTGCATAATAAAAAATGCCAATTTCATTTATCTTCCTGTCTGTGTCCTGCCTGGAGGGAGGATGAGCAGATTAAAAAGCATACTACATTTACAGGCTGGTTTAATCTTAGCGCTCATGGCTCAGAGTTATAGCCTCATCCCTCTGGAGGGGGAGAGAGTCTCTAGCAAAGTCATATCCCTGAGCCCTTGTGTTCTTTATGACCCCGCCCACTTGGTAGCTACGTGGGTTGTGGCCAGGGACGCAGAGGTCACAGTCAAAGCTAAGGCCATGGATATGGATGAGAACGGAGTGGCTCATGGCTTCACTGCTCCCAACCACCCTTTTGACCTTAGTCAGGCGTCTCAGCAAAGGTGTTACTGGACAAGTGGTAGCCCAGGATATCTGTCCTAAATAGCAGCTTCTTAGATGTATTTCCTTGAATGAATGCTAGTTCCATTGACTATTAATAGCTCGACTCCAGAAAAAGTAGTTTGGTTGATGAAAAGCAAGTAGCACCAAAGAAGGAGCTCTTAGAGCCTTTAAACTGTGAATGCACACTGCACCTGAGAGAGGCAGAAATGGGGAGAAGCATCCTCCAGACGTATTTATCTCCACAGAACATCTCCTGAAGGTCTATTCTGGGATGTGGCATCTGCTCAGAAAAGCAGGGCAGGATGATCCACGCCATCTAACTTTGCTCACCTGCCATCCCAGGTCAGGCGCTCAGTTCAGACCACTCTCATTCCGTGCTCACCACAGATGATTACTAACTGATGACAGCTCTCTTTCTTCAATTCTGTAAGCGCTATCAAAATCTTGCCAACATAGAAACCCAGACAGCATAGTTACCATGGCCACATGAGATAACCCCAAGACTTGTCCACATCTGGGAGAGTAGGGCTATGGGAAATGGAGCCTCTACACATGGTCAGTGTGATGATGGTATTGACTGTATACAGTGACAATTCGTGGAAGAGGTTGGGAGAGTCGAACAGAGGGTCTGGCAAACAGCTCTGACAACTGGAGTCTGCAGCCACCACGACCTTGCTCATGGAAATGCCTTCTAGGCTGCTCTCGTATATTCTGTAACGGGGGAATACTGATGTCATCTTCTCAGGCCAAGGGCAAATGTGTTCATTCGTGCATGCAATTGCATTCATCCACTCAACAAGCATTTATTAGATGCCTCCTGTCTTCAAGTATATTGATACTGATTTACCATTTTGGAGGCAGGCAAAGGACAGAATGAGGTCCCACATGCTGAAAACTAGGACTCGAAACAGTGGGGTAACTGGCTTGAAGCTGGTAGATGGGAGAGACAGATTGGCACAGAAGAGTTTGAGAAGGCTCCCGAGGGTACTTGGCACTCTGCATTCCTTAGTTTACCAGCACCTGGGAGAGATCTGCCCTGGAGTTTGGAACTGTCTCTTCAGTGATAGAAGCCGTGTTTGCCTTCCAGAGGAGTAGGACATACAATGACAGAGAGTGCTGGGGGAAATCCTTGTGGAGTTGGAAAATACTGTCCTTGTACAGCTGGCTGGTGACTGCTGATACAAACTGGGGGTCCAGGTGTCAGGCAGCTAAACCAAAGCTAGATATCTCTGTGAATTTCAGACAGAGTCCTCTCCCATCCGCTCTCAGCTTCTTCATTTCAGAATGGAGGAAGCTGAACTTCAATAGCGTTTTCTAGATGGATCATACTTTATCCAGAAGCCACACATATTTTCATTCATTTGCAGTCAGTTCTATAGACTGCCCTCTTTCTTGTGGAGTCAAGTTGCACCTGAATAGGTAGACACGGCCACAAGGCCACAAAGTGCACTTCCCAGCTGGCTCACTGTATGGCTGGGGGATTAAATGCAGGCTAATTGACTGTGGGGGTGGGTGGGTGGATCTCTTTTCTCATTTTTTCCACTATGGGGAGCAAAGGGTGGCCCCTGACCTCTCTCTTTTCCCAAGCTAGAAGACAAGGGCACCATGTATCTTGAACTTAGAGATAGGATCCCATGCTCTGGATGTCAGAGTTACCCACTATGGTGGTTTGAAGGAGAATAGCCCTCACAGGCTCATGTATTTGAATGACTGGTCCCCAGTTAGGAATCCATTTGGGAAGGATTAGGAGATGTGGCCTTGTTGGAGGAAGTGTGCAACTGGGGGTAGGCTTTGGAGTTACAAAAGCCTACCCCAGGCCCAGGTGTTCTCTCTCTATCTCTATCTCTGTGTGTCTCTCTGTCTCTGTCTCTGTCTGTGTGTCTCTCTTTGTCTCTGTCTCTGTCTCTCTCTCTCACACACACACTCCTACCTGTGGATCAGGATGTAAAGCTCTCAGCTACCACTCTAGCCCCCTGCCTGTCTGATTCCCACCATGGCGATTATGGTCTAACCCTCTAAAATTGGAAGCCATCCCCAGTTAAATGTTTCCTAAGAGTTGCCTTGGTCATGATGTCTCTTCACAGCAATAGAACACCCACTGCCCCAGGATCGCCTGTTTACCTGAGAGAGAAGTAAACGCTATCTTGTTTGAACGCATGTAGTTTAGAGGGCCTTTGTTTGGTTAGTACATCACAAATGACCTGAGTTTCAGGGTAAAGTGTTCCACAGAGTCAACTGGGCGATTCATCGTACCTCCCTTTGGAGTAAATCCCCTATCTAACTAGATACCCATCTCTGTGATCACTTCACAGAGAGCAAAGACTTAAGGGGAGAAGGGTCTTGGGGGAGAAGGGCCAGAGGCACCATAACTTTGGAGAAGGGATTGAGACTGCTGGAGGAGGGAGTTAGTGTAGGCTGAAGAAATACTCCTGTCAGCTCTTGGGCTTGCTGCAGTCATCTGACCCTGACTCTTGCTTCGAGGATCCCAGGGGACAGACACCAGGTTGGTAGTTTAGCCTCACCTGCTCAGCTCCCGTCACTGTGTAGGCGTGCTGGCTTACCAGTCCGTTCTCCATCACCTCGGACTCATCCGTCAACTGCACAAGAATAGACAGAGTGCTTTGGGGAAACAGAAAAATGCATTCAGGCAGCAACTTAGCTGGTGAGCTACCCACCCTCATCGGAAGTGTGTGTGAGTGTGTGTGTATGTGTGTGTGTGTGTGTAAAACCCTTCATAGGAGTGTGAGTGTGGAGACTACTGGTTGTGAGTTCCCAATGTTTCATGCCCAGAAACTACCTACCCTACTAACTATGAAACTCATGGGATTCTGGGGACATGGGCTCTTGCTCCTCTGACCATTTGTCATGAGCAAGACACAGCATAACACATGTCAACAGGGTCTCCCACCCTCCAACAACACCCCCACACCCAGAAGAAACAGTGTGACTTAGCCAGTGTTTGAGAGTACAGGAAGTGTCATGTAGACAGGGAGTCAGGCATCTTAGAATAGACTCAAATAAGTTGGAGGTCATGCAAGCTATGAGACCTGCTACCCCTCTGGCCAGTGAGAACTGGGGCTTTTTGTAAATATAAAGAAAACACAAGGGAGATACACATAGCTATAGTTACCTTTTCCGACACCTCAAAAGACTTCTGGTCAACCTGGCCCACATGCTGCTCTTGGCCATAAGGAAGCAGTATGTTAGGATTTGGGGGTCAACTCCATTACAGTTATGCACAGCGGCCCCTCGCCATGTGACTCTGAAACCTCACTTCATCTCTCTGAGCTCATTTCCTCTCCTCTGATATGATTTTGGAATCCCTGTCTCCTCCCTACTTAAGGACTCTGGATGGACACTCCCAGCTGAAGAAAAACTTCTTGGGTACCAAGGAAGCCACCATCTACTCACCCCCTTTGGGGTGGCACAGGCCACCATTGAGCCTGCCTTGACTGCAGTCTTCACTGCCATCAGTAGGTTGGAAGAGGAGGAGTGCAGGTTGACGGTGGTGACCACACCTCCTGTGAGGTCCACCAGGGCATCAGGAAGGTAACCGTAGTGGATCTGGGAATAGGAGCCAAGCAGCCTGGGAGGAGGAGGTCAGGTTAGCCCTGAAGCAGGAGATGGTACCTCAACCCTGAACATGGCCCCTAGATGAGGGACTTCTCTATCCATCGTGGGCCACACATACTGTGGCCCCAGGAGGAGGGAAGACTGGGGTGAACCAGACCCTAGAAAACATTGAATGCTATTTTGATGACAATCTTTGTTGCTGCCTCCTCGGTCAGAAGACACAGCAAGCACCAACATGTGCAGGGCCACCCTAGGTACATGCTCAAAGAAGAACAAGACCTCATCCCCACCCTCAAAGGACTCACCATTAACACCCTCAAGTACAGACTGGCAACGAGCAGCCTTTGTTCTCCCTGACCCAGAGCTCTTGCTTATAATGCCACCTATCTCCCTGGAAATTAGGAGGGAGAGAGACTTTAGTGAAGGTGGCATGGAAAGAGGTGGGTCTGGGCATACATACCCTCAGATCTGTCCTCTAGACATCTCTCCCATCCTGCAGCCTTTGGCCTTCTCTTTACGCTCTTGCACCTCAGAAATACCTGGCCTCATTGTCTCAGCTTTGCTTCCTTCCTGATTTTGCTTCAGACTCCCATGCTTGAACCCTGTTTATCACCCCCTGGTTGTGTGCTGGCAGGATTTGACTTAGCCTCTTCGAGCCCGCTTCAGGAGAGGTACCATTATCACACATAATCACACATTATCAAGGTACCATCCTTGGCTCCCCTTGCAAGCTTTCAATGCCTGGAAGGAGACTGAGCTGTTCAAGGAGAGGACATTTACAAATGTCTCACTGAGTTAAGTGAATGTGGGCAGCAGAGAGAGAGCCTCTGTCCATGGCCAGCATTGTGAGGCACAGTGATCTGTGTGTCTCCTTCTCTGTGCTCCAGATCAGTCTGTCCTCCACACCAGTGCTTGGCATCAAGACATAATCGCTTTAGAAAGGATTGTCAATGATCACAAATCAAACTCTTTGACCTAGTTGGGCATCTATTTCCTACAGGAAACAAGTAAGTAACCATGGGAGATGGAAGACAGACTGACCCTGGGCCTTGGACCCTCGACTCTGGGTTAAGGTTCATGTGGGTAAAGGAAGTGCCAAGGCTATTTCAGGGAGAGAAAATCAAATTGGAGAGGTTCCCAGAGCCAGTAGAGCAGTGGTTCTCAACCTTCTTAATTCTATGACACCTTAATATAGTTCATTATTTTGTGCTGACCTCCAACCATAAAAGTATTTTCATTGCTAGTTCATAACTGTAACTTTGCTACTGTTATGAATTGTTATGTAAATATCTGATATGCAGAATATCTGATATGTGACACCCCATGAAAGGATCGTTTGATATCTCCCCCAAGGGGTTACAACCCATGTGTTGAGAACCCCTGCAGTGGAACATGGTAGACCTAGAAGGGTGGACAAGAGTTTTGGGGTAAGCCTGTGATCTCTGGGAAAAGGGGCACTGAAACAATCACAACGGTATTGCTAAAACTGGGGCCATAAAGTCAGACTCTCAGTGGGGTAAACTGTGGGTTGCTAAACTATAGCCATGGCAAGACACAAAAGACAGGAGATGGAGGCCTGTGGGCTGTCTCCTGAATGCAGGAGCTGCCCTCCCCTCTGTCCCTGCCAGATCCCTGTGCATCTGCCCCTACAGGCAAGCTGATGCAGAGCCTTCCACCGGCGATGGCCAGAGCTCCTACCACGACTCTTTGTTTCCTCTGCTTCTATAAAATCAAATGGGAGTCTGGGCCTGGGTCCACTCTCACCGCTGCCGGTAACAAGGAATTTGGTCTTGGAGATGACCCTTCTCTGTTTCGTTCTTGGAATTTCCTCTAGACACAGCAGGATGGAATGGGTCAGAGTGGGGCCCCCAAACACCCCTCTCTCATCCTATTTCTGCCTTGGCCACTCTCCTCCTCGACCCACATAGAATTCCAGCAAATTCATGTTGGCAAACATGTGTTAAACAGCCACTGTGTCCCAGGCACACATGCCGTGGGTTGCTTAGAAAAACCTCTTGTTACAGAAACCTAAGGATCCAGAGACCAAAAGGGCAAGTCGACAGGGACACTCATGTGACATTTACCCACATTGTTTAAAATGAGTGCTGATCTTATCCCCTCCCTGGCCTCCCTGTGACCCCAGGTTCTGATTGACTTTAAATTCTTTATCTCCATGGTGTTTGCTCAGTCAATGACACAGGTTCCCTTTGATCAGGGTTATGCCCACTCAGGTCTGACGACTTGACTCTTGCTATTTACCAAGGACGGCAAAGTTAAGAAGGACCATTGCAAAGTCTACTAGTGCTTCACTGCCCCGGTCCTCATGCCTGTACCAAGGCTCCCTCCCAGCTCTCAGCAGGACCCATGAATGTGGTTGCTCCAGGAAAGCAGCTCAGGGTTTTGAGCTCTCTTCACTGATGCTCCCCATCTCAGTGGCTCTGGGCTTCATCTCAGGTCTGTCACCCGCGATATTCTGCTGTCACCACAGAGGTACCACACACAATGGAAGAACTCCCTGTCCAAGCTGCCACTGTCAGCACTCCCCCTCATGTCTTCTGGAACCTTCTCTCAACTCAGTGTCTGTCCTTGGTGCTTACAAAGCCCATCCCAGTAGCAGTTGGATATTTTGACAAGGAGTTGAGTTTGGTCTCTTCTTTTTAGATGTGGGTTACAGATCCTGCTGAGACTTCAGGAACATGGTAGCTATTCTCAGTCCTAGCTGCTGAAGGAAATGGTGGGGAGGGAGAGAGAAAGAGAGA
>LOJH01002082.1:30898-44736 GCA_001685095.1 Ellobius talpinus
CAAGTTGGGGAGGAAAGGGTTTATTTGGCTTACACTTCCACATTGCTGTTCACCACTAAAGGAAGTCAGGACAGGAACTCAAACAGGGCAAAAACCTGGAGGCAGGAGCTGATGCAGAATCCATGAAGGGGTGCTGCTTACTGACTTGCTTCCCTGGCTTGCTCAGCTCACCTTCTTATAGAACCCAAAACCACCAGCCCAGGGATGGCCCCATCATCCCTGGGCCCTCCCCCATTGATCACTAAGAAAATGCCTGCAGTTGGATCTCATGGAGGCATTTCCTCAGCTGAGGCTCCTTCTGCTCTGATAACTCCAGCTTGTGTCAAATTGACACAAAACCGGCCAGTACAACAGCATCCCTCAGAACTCAGCTCGGCTACTCCCAACTCTGGATTCTAGTTCACTTGCCTGATACACAGGACACAAGCTTCGGATTACTCAGCTCATTGCCCACCCCTCACCTACTCACAGACCAAGTCTGGAAACCTCTATCTGCCCCGTCATCTAGCCCCCACACACTTAAGCTGCCACAGAAGAGAAATGCAGCAATGCCAAGAGGTGACTCTCGGAAGATGTGAATGATATAAGAACCCCTAAGGGGGTCTCCAGACACTTTTGGGACACATTGGAGTAAACTATGTTCCTACTCCAGAGCCTACCAGCCCTCTACATTTGTTTCCTTTAAGGAGGCTGTGGATTTTTTTCCCTGTAACCTCTGTGTGGCTCTTTTGTTGTATATGTTTGCATAATCTGCTAACTGCTCCACTGTTGTTTCCCAGAGAGAAGGGCCCTAGCAGCCACAAAAGGACAGAGATCTACACCACAGACAACCCTGCTAGCCTGTCATGTGTTGCCTGAGTTTCCTGGCAAGAACATGAACTGGGGACAAGCAAAGGTGCATGTTCTCAAGCACAGCTGTCTTCCTCGCAGCCTTCACTCGCCTTCTTGGCTGTGAATTGACCCTATCAGATGCAGGAGAGGCACAGTTTGGCTCTCCAGTCGGGCCCTCTGTTAGAACCATAGCCAGGGTGCAATTGGAAATCTTTCCAGTTCACACAAGTAGGAAAAACTGCTCTAAGAGGCCATGGTCCTGGGCACTGGCTGTGCAGCTGGTTTTAAAACAATGTGGGCACACTTCATTGTCCATGGCTTGTCTCTCTTTCTAATAGGAACTAGAAGTCTCAAAGGAGGTCTGCTCTCTGAATGAAGACATTCAGTTCTGATGCTCTACTCATAGGAATTGGGGGAGATAGTTCAATGGTAAAGTACTTACCTTTCAAACAAGCATGATGGCCTTAGTTTGGTCCCCAGACCCCATATTAAAGGCCTGCTCAATGAGAGGGAAATCATCCCTAACTACAGTCTAAAATATCTTTCTGCCCATGGATAAGTACAGTTCTCACTCCTAATCAAAGAAACTTCTCTTTGCAACAAATGGAGACCATTACAGAAAACCATAACTGGTCAAAATGCAGAAAACAAGAGATCCCGTGGTGCCCGGTCCCAATGGATACATCTTCTTCAACACGATTCCTGCACCTAAGGCTCAGGGATCATTGAGGAAGAGGGGGTGGGAAGATTGAAGAGCCAGAGGAACTGGAAGTTTGCTGTGACATTGTGTCTCCTAGAATGCCAGAGAAGCTACACCCGTGAAGTCTCTTCAACATGGCTCCCTAAACATAAGGTACCAATAGGCATGCTAACATGGAAGGGAGACCTATGAGTTCTCCACACTAGACAGAAAACTACAGGTAGCCAAGGGATATTGAGAACAGGGGAAATAGTCTTCCTCAGGGAACAGCACCCAAATTGGTTATTCAGCACTGAATGATCAGCATTGAAATCATGTGCATGTAAGTAACATTATATGGACTGAGTAGGTTGTGTTTCTATTTTAAGAGTGTGTGCATGTGTATGTATGCAACAACAATTAAAGAAAAAGAGGTCATGAGTTTGAGAGGGAGCAAGGGGAGGAGGTACATAGAAGAGGTTAGAGGAGGCAAAGGGAAGGAGGGAATGATGTAATTATACTTTCAAAAACTAAAAGAAATATAAAAATAAATAAAAGTGTATATATAATGTCGGGAGTGGTGTAAGTACACTTATAATCCCAGCACTAGGGAGGCAGAGATAAGCAGATACCCGGGGCTTGCCCACCAACTAGCCTAGCCTGCTTTGCAAATTGCAGGGAAAAGTGAGAGACCTCATTTCAAAAATCAAGGTGGATGGTACCTTAGGAAAGATGACAGCTGAAACTGCCCTTTGGCTTCCGTGTGCACATTTATATCCGTGACTCATACACTTACATGCACACATGCATGCACATATAACAGGAGTAGGTGGAGACCATGGGGGTTTGGACCAGGAACATGGCCAGTCCTGCAGTTAACGTCATCCACTGTTCAGCTCCTTGGCAGTTGCCCTGTTGGCTTTGCTCCTGTGACTTGCACAGGAGGGTGTTGTGTCTGGAGGGTCCCTGCAGACAGCCTGCAGATGGAATCTTGCCCTGACGTGTCTCCCCAGGTGACCTGGAAACCTTGAACACTTTCTTCTTCTTTACTGTAGCTCAGTGTCCTCATGTGTAACATGGGGACAAAAGTGTAGGAACAGCTAAGAGAATCAAACTCTGAAGCCCAGTGATGGCCGCCATTTACAAACCTCCCTCTGAGCTGCCCTTCTAGGCTATTCCCTGCAGGCTCAAAACAGACTCACAAAGCAGGATGAGTCCTTCCATTTGCAAATGAGGAAGGATGTGGAACACTTTAATACAGCCTCTGACAGGGTGTGTGTTCGATAATTATTGATTCCTTTCTCTGGTGTGACAGCTGCAAAATTAAAATGGCTGTGCTCATAGACAAACCCGTAGCCTCGAATGCATTCATTATTAAACAAGACAGAATCAAACAGAAATTAAGCAGTCAATTCATAGATAATAGAAAGGAAGGGACAAAAATGGGAGGAAGGAAGAGATAAAGAAAACAACCTGTAAGTTATAAAATAAGCCAGAAACACAGCAAGAATAATAAGGTAAATAAATTGTTCTGCTCTGGATAGCGGCTTTACATAGAACCGACCTTTGGTAAATATGGTAGAGAAACCCAAATACAATTAGAAATAAAAATAGGTTTTAGAAATATAAATGCATAGCTCAAAATTGTATGCTGATCAATTAAAATACTAATAATGATAAAATGGCTTAAATTAGTAACACCCCAAATCAATAATCTTGGCCATTGTTTTTAAGATTTCGAAGACTATCACCCTAATAGACCTATGTATGTAATTTTCCTGTGAATTCTCTCAAACTTTCAGGGGGTAAACAAGTTTTGTTTCATTTACAGTTTCAGTGTTAAGAAAAAAAAAAGAACCTGACTGCTAATTAAGAAGCCAGTGAGTTCTATGTACAACCAGAGAGTAAACACACATACACAAATGCATATACATATGCACACACACATACAAGTACACACATGTTGACACCACAAACCAGACTGACTTAGACTGACTTATCATCACCAAGAAGGGAGTTCTACAGGAAAAATGCAAGAATATTTTCATTTCAGGATCCCTAATAGCAGAAAAAAAGCACTTACATGGGCCCAGAGGAGGAAAATTTATACTCTTTTGCTAAATGCTATGAAGGCATTTGATGAACACACAAACTTTTATCAAAATAATGGAAAGTTATAAGCAAAACAGAATAGTGTGATGGCACTCAGAAGCCTTTCAGGTCGCTCATCTGGCTTCCCCCCAAATGGCCCACACAGAACGTGTGTCACTGTAGCTGAGGAGGAGCAGGCTTGAGGCCTTGGAAAGTCCCAGATTAGAAGGTGGATTTGGCAAACCCAGGCAGTGGGGATGTTATCACAATAAGATCCTAGAAGAGACCTGTGCTGAACTCCCAGCAGAGGGTGACTCAGAATCAGCTGGCAGCCTTGTAGATCCAAAGGCTGTGGAGCCCCACCCCCACACCTGTGACTCAGGAGGTCAGCCAGAGGTAGCGTTTAAGACTGACAATAATCCCAAGGTGACTCTGAGGCCCATCCGGGGCAAGGAACCAGGCTCTGAGAGGTTCAGTGCTATGTCCCAGGTCAGTTGCCTCCAAGGGTCTCTCTTCCCCTCTCAACACCCCAGTAGTGAGAGTCTCTCCCAGCTTGAAGTATTTGACTCCGTGAGATAGACAGAGCCTCTGAGGGCTTAGAAATGTTAGGTATGCCAAAGGAAGCTGTAGTAGTTAAATTGAGACGTCAGTTTAACTGGATCATTTATTTGGTAAATATTTTATCTGGGCGTGTCTGTCAGAGAAGGGGTGGGTGGATTGGTATCTGAATCTGTGGACTCAGTAAAGCAGCCTGCCCTCCCCAGTGTGGGCGGGAACATCTGATCCTATCTAGCTCATCAGGTACCCGACTATAACAAAGGTGAAAAAGAATTCGCCTGCTCTCAGCTTGATCTGATAAAATGGTCTCCTGGTCTCAGACTAGGAATCACACCTGTGGTTTCCCTGGCTCTCAGGCCACTGACTTAAGACTTTCTTATGTCTGTAGGTGGCAGACTGCAAGTCATGATGTTACTTACAACTATAAGAACCCAAAATCTTGGAACAAATTTCTCCTAATAAATACATCAGTAGGTAATAGATAGGTATATTGGATTAATATATGAGCACCTGTTACCAATATGGATGTTGAGAAATCCATTGATAATATGTAATTATATATCAGTGCTATGTAGATATGAAAATACATACATACATATATTATAGATTTTGTCAGGTATTTGGAATATCTGAATAATACACAAGCTATCACTATTCCTCAAACTAAGTAATTGTCAAATTAAGTAATTATAGTCACTTAAGTCTAGGCTATAGGTCCTTTTCTCCAGGCCAAGTCTGGCTTACTCTCCGTTTTATTAGGAATATCAGAAACCCATGTAATGCAAATCTTGGCAAACATCACCTGCAGGGGCAACACAGAAGCCACTCCTCTTGATCACCTCTGGAGATGTCACCCTGTCTGTGGGACGTTTGCATCACCATACTTTCTTTGACGACTACATATGAATTTCCCACACAAAGTGCTGGTCTCGAGTAAGAAAACATGTCTACTAGTTGCCTTTGCACAGCCGTGACTAAAACACCTGGGGAACATTTAGAAGAGGAAAGGTTTATTTCAGAACACTGTTGGGGAAGGGGAGTTGGCTCATTGGCGCCCTTAAATTGTAACATCATGTGGTAAGATGTTGTGTTGGAGGAGGCTGTTCACAGCATAGTAGACAGGAAGTAGACAACAGCCAAAGGACTGGAGACCAGGTATAAGTTTCAAAGGCTTGCCTGTCAGTGGCCTACTTCCTCCTACTAAGCCCTACCTCCTAATGTTTCTAGAGCCACCCAAAATGTTGCCACCCACTGGAGACTAAGCATCAGCACCCAAGTCTGTGGGAACATTTCATATTCAGTTGGTAACAATTAGACTCGTCATTTTGTCGCTCAGATGGTTGTTGTTCCAGATGGTGACTAGGCTTTGGCTCGGAGGTGGCAATAGAATTCCTTTCCTGTTTTTCTGAGAGAATTCTGATGTGTTGTCGTCAAAGATTTTCCCGCTCGATGGCAATTAGCTGTTGGCACAGCTACTTTAAGTACCTTCTGGGAACTGTTACATGATAGAACATCTTTACAATCTACCCCACGTTCAGATCTCTATCTTTTTTCCCTATTCTTTTTACGAACAAGACATTTGGGTGAGTCACTTCTAGTGAGTGAATGTTCCCATCGGAAACTATTCTGACTACATGAAGATATTTCCTGGGTAGGCAGATTCATTGCTCTGGAGTGACCACAGACCGGGTCCACAATAAAGCTGTGAACTGAGCTCCAAGTAACTATTAGAGAACATGCTTTAGACATACTGTTCCATTCTTTGGGGAGTAGATTATTTTTTTCCCTGAATATCAGGGTCAAAGATGACGTTCCAGTTCCTTGGTCTCTCCACATTGGTGATGATGTGTTGATCCACTGCCCTCAGTTCTGTGCTGTCCCTTACGGCAGCTGCAGTTATGCATATTGATTTAGACCCAGCAGTTATCAACCTGTGGGTCTAAACCTCTTTGGGGGTTACATATCAGATACCTTGCATATCAGATATATACATTATGATTCATAACAGTAGCAAAATTACAGATTATGAAGTGGCAATGAGATCACTTTATGGTTGGAGGTCAGCACAACACGAGGAACTGCATTAAAGGGTGGCAGCCTTAGGAAGGTCAGAACCACTGGTTTAGACTTAACATTAAAACTTCCATCACCCCACAAAATGATCATGTTTCAAGTACTCAGCAGACACATTTGACTGGTACCCGTGGCAGCGAATGGAGAGAGTGAGCACCTCTGTCATTGCTGGAGGGGCTGCAGGACACTGCTGATCTATTTAGTGAGCATAATGATAGCATCCACCTTACAGGATGGCGAGGGCAATTAAGTGGCAAATTGCATGTAAGCACTCAGTATAACACCTCAACTATGTACATACTCAGTAAGTGGGATTTATTACTATTATCCACAGAATAAAAGTTCTCCTAAAAAGGGGCCATCTAAGTACCAAGTTTAATTAGAGAATACATCACACACACACACACACACACACACACACACACCCATGTTTAACTCTTGGCATTATCTCTTACTGAGAACAGAGGTTACAGGAAGCATCAAGAATGATGAATCCTCGAGAACATTCCCTACAAGGTCACAGGCTACTGTAGAGCCCAAGTTGAAGTGAGGCGTGGGCTTGGACATTGCTTAAAGAGAAGCAAAAAGAGTCAGGCTGTGAGAAACATCTCCCTTCAACAACATTCCGGCAGGAAAAAACACACTGGATTCATTGTTAGAGGGAAGGAGAAGAGAGAAGAGGACATGCAAGGGTGATGGCTAATCCTGACTCTCAATCTGGTGGGATTTAGGGCCACCTGGGAAACAAACCTGTGGGCATACCTGTGAGGAATTTTCTAGATCATGTTAATTCTAGTGGGAATTAACAACGTGGTTGGAGCCATTACATGGGCAAGGGTTCTGGACTCAATATCAGGAGGAAAGGGGTCTGAGCATGAACACTATCTCTGCTTCCTGACTGTGGACACAGCACAATCAGCCACCTTCCGTTCCTGCTGCCATGCCTTCCTAATCATGACGGACAATACCCTTAAACTTCCAGTCGGAAGAAGCTCTTCTTTCCCTAAGCTGCTCATGCCAGGTATTTTGGACCATCAACAAGAAAAGTAACTAAGGCAGCAGGTGAAGGGAAAGAGGGACAGAGAAAAAAGAGTCATGGGACATGAAACAACTTTTCTGTGCTAGGCCCAGAGAACTGAGCCTGGGTCTCAGGCCCCTGACTTGTAGGTTATTGTTGAAGCTACTGAGCTGGGACAGGTACTCCAGGAAGAATAATATCCATGATGGTTTAGCAGTTGCCCAGAATACGGAATTTCTCCATTGTCTAGAACAGGCTAGAATATGGAGATGGGCTGTGGAGCCTTAGAGCAGCAGGTGAGCCAAAAAAGACCCATGGAGAAGCATCAAGGAGGTTGTAGGTGGGAAAGGCTTGACTGTGGAAGCAGAGATGGGATACAGACCATGAGAAGACGGGTACTTTGCACCTCCCTCCCCAGCAGCCACTTAGCCCCTCATAGTTTTCTCTGACTTACATTTCTCCTTGGAAACATTTGCTGATTTTGTCTGAGGGTTGAAACTGAAATTCTTGGACTGTAAAAGTCTAAGAACATTGAGGGATTAGAGAAATAATAGGAAGCATTTAGTAAGTACTTAACAATGTGCTAGTACTAAGCATTGCAATCAGTTCCTCCTTAAAAATAATCGTATGTAGTATGCTACAGGTCCAGATTTCATCCCTATTATTTTTCATCTATGAGATAGAACAAAGAGATTGTCTAAGAACAGAAATTGACTTTATGGAAGGGTTGATTCTTGGTTGACCATATGAGTTTGGAGAGTCTAATGGTGCATAAAATATCTGGGATGACCAACAGTCAAGAATATAATACGTAACATGAGTTCATGATGACACCTTACAGGGTACAATATAATGTCAGGCATTTAGGTCTTGAGCTGTCTAGTTGTGTGACCTCAGACTGATGGTTCTACTCTGTTTCTGTTTTTATCTGCAGAATGGGATTAATGGTCATTCCTCACAATAAAAATTATTCAAAGAGCTTAAAACCATAACACTATATCCATCTTGGCCTCATTATGAGGCCCAGGCCAGACTGGTTGTCTTCTTTCAAGACTCTGCATATCAAGCTGCAGTAGGCGGAAATGCCACAGTAGTAAGGGGTTTTCTTTTTGCTAGCCTATGTGAGAAACTGGCCAATAAAAGGGTTTCTCTTTTGTACGTATGAGTTTGAAACCTGAACAAGTGATTTGAGGACAGTTACCCACCACCCACTAATTCATTTTTTTATTCTCCCCAAGTCCTAACAACCCCTCACTAGGCATGCAAGTTCATGTGGGTAAAAGCATAGCATGTGGCCTTGGGAGTCTTGATGTAACTCCTGGGCCCTTATCTCTCTGATCATGTCTTCTCAGTCAAGCATATCATTGGTCTGAACCTGTTTTCTTTCTTGAAACATTAAAAAAAATAAAGGCTACAAGTAAGATAAGCTACGTGGGAAGCTTTAGAAGGTATTCTATAAATAAAAGTATTGCTAAATTTGGAAAGGAATACATTAAGACATATGATACTTTAAAGTACATGATGAAATGAACAATGACTGTTAATTGAATATGGGTAAGTCCCTAGGTGTGAAGCATGATGGGAAAAATGGATACAGCTTCTAGGTTCCTTAACTTTGGATTTCTGGATTAATTCTGTGTGAGTCATTTCTACTTGCCTCAGTTTCTCCTTGCTCCCAAAGACATTACAAGCTATGATGTTGATGGGATTAAGTAATTAGGTTCCCTCCACCCTTTCTAAATAGGAATGTTGTTAAATTCTCAATACTATAAGGTCTCACACAGACTGCTCAGCACCTTGGGAGGGAAGCAAAAATACTTTCTAAATGAATTTCGTCTTTTAAAAACAACAGAGGATGAAAAATGACTCCTCAGAATTTCTTTATAGTTGTCTACCTCCTTAGGCGGTAAAGAGGAAAGGAGAGAGCTGTAACTAAGGCCCTGCTGCCAAGGGCTGATTGGATCAACCATACAAGACTACATCAATCAGTGCACCCAGCTTTCCTGAACTAGCTTTGAAACTCCACCTGGTTCCCTCCCATTGGCCCTTTCCTTCTTCCTTTGTATAGAACCGTTCAGGCTCAGGCAAGAAGTTTCCCCTTCTGAGCTTTGTATTTGGAGTTCTCTTTCCCGTGCACAGAACTGAATTACATAGTCTTGGATAAGGTACACACTGTGGCATCTCCCAACCTCTTCCCAGCATCACCAGAAAACATGGTTCTATACAAGCTGGTCTGGTGTTACCCAATGTGCCAGGTACAGTGCTTGGCATATAAGCTGTGCTTGAAAACTGTTCTCACAATCCACTGACAGACTTTGTACTATTTTCTTATTTCAGACTACGCTGGCGGGTTTGGCAGTGTGAGGAGGGCACATCAGGCATCCCAAAGTGTTTCCTGTTTAGCTCCTTTGCACTCATATGAGTCCTGATGAGATCACGAGAGACTTCAGCCCACTGAAATGTTTCCCACAGAGCTTCATGCTCTAAGATTGAGATAGTTCTCGAAACCAGCAGGACTCACCCTACTGCAAGGTAGAGTTAGTGGCCATCACTGAGGTGGGGGAGTCAGAGCGATGGGAACACTGCCTTGCACTCCTGCTCTGATGTCACAGGGGATGTCTGGAGTCCTTTCTCAAGACTGAGAATGTGATTATAAGAGAGAGGCAAAGCAATTATTTAAATTCATTTTATAGTACAAATGACTGACATGATATATTCCTTTTGAGTCAGTTCTAGTAGGGAAGAAGAAAGGGGCATAAAGACACTCACACTTGAAGAGAATAAAAGGTGACAGACTGATAGATGGGCTCAATTAAAGAGGTGGAGAGACCCCGGGGACCAACCAGCACAGCCTCTGGATCCATGACATGCCATTTTTCTGGTCACAGGACCGAGATGTTTTAATCTGCTGATGAGGTCATTATTAGAACTGAGTTAGAAGCAGTGGTCCAGGCTCCAGCTCTAAGCACAAGGCCTTCCTATTCCTTGGACTGAACATAAGACCACAGCAGAGAAACCAGATAATCGTATATTCTTTCTGTTTGGTTTGCGGCTGGATGGCCCTCTCTTCGCTAGGAGACACCATGGCCCACAGCTCCCAATGCGCAAAGCTTGCTCTGCTGTGTTCCCAGGTGGGGCTCACTCACCTGTGGCCGCTTCCACTCCAGTTTTGAAAGGTGTTTTCCCTTGAGCAGCTTCTGGCCTATGGAAGATGCCTCCGCAGGGAATGTATCATCTATAAACAGCTGACCCCTGCTCAGGCATCGATCCCGTAAGGACCTAAAGTCCTGATTCTTGAACTTAACCACCGAGGTCTCTGTTAGAGGCTCTGGGTTATGTGCCATGACTGTCTCTAGAGAGATGTCTGAAGTCCGTTCTTCCTGGTGAGAAAAACAAAAATGATTAGTGACAAAAGATTTTGATGCCTTCACTTTCATAAGATCTGAGACTCAGATCTCTGCTGTCCCTGAACATAGAACCCCTGGGCGGGTAAGCCTCAACTAAAATTCAACATTCCTACTTCCTGGTTTCATTCAACTTGGTGTACTGAATTAGCATCTCCGTGTGTTCTTGTGTGCACTAGAGACTATGCGGGAATTTGTCCCTTTAATGAACATGTTTTGAGCAGTGACCTTGTGCCAGGCACTCTTCTGAACGTCGGCAATCTGAAGATAAATACATCATGATCTTTATCCCCCAGCGGCTCATTACCAAGTGAGAAAGATGGATTAGACATTTCAACAAGCAGTTAGCATTCAACAGACACTACTCAATTGAAAATGTGTACAAAGTCTGTGGCCGTAAAGAGGGAGCACTATGAGTGTCGGACAGCCTAGGAGGACATGTCCATAGCTGGTGACATTTTAATCAATCCTTGAAGGAAGAAGAATCTACCAGATGGAGAAATGGTGGGTAATGTTTTAAGTGTCTGTAGCTGCCCTGAGTAACAAGTGCACCACAGAGGCCCTGGAAGCTGGGCTTGTGAAGTCATAGGGTCTGGGAGAATAGGAAGTGATGTGAAGGGTTTAGTGGGGTTGGGATTGGAATAGTTAAGTATTAGGGGAAAATGGCTACAAAGGCAGAATGGAAAGTCTAATTAACTTTTTTTCATTTGTTTTCGTTTTGTCTGTTTGGGGTTTTGACAGCCACCTGCAAGCATTCGTGTGTGTGTGTGTGTGTGTGTGTGTGTGTGTATGTGTGTGTGTGTGATGTGTCCTGATCATGTCTGTAGATAGGATGATGACGTGAGAATGCATGCAGACTGGAGGAGCCCCACACATCTGCCTTCAGGAAAGAGCGGCAGAGCATCAAGTATGGCAAAAAGTAGACAAACCTCAGGGCCATTTTATAGGTGGAGCCTGTCAGACAAGATGATGAATTGAACAAGCAGGAGAGGGGAGGTAGCGTGGTGAATGGCCATGGGTTTTAAAGTTTGCTTTGTACTTTTCCCACCTACCTTTTGGGTCTACAATACTGAAATAACTCCCATGTCTATGAACCAATCTCTCTACCTACATGGGTCAGTTGTACCAAACTTAGAGGGTTTTTGATGATATTAAATAAGAATTGACCCAACCAAGAAGCTGGTATACAGTGTCATTCATTAAATGCCAGTGTCCAACTTCCTTAATACGTTGTCAATAAAGGTTTAGGATTCTTGTCCAGGAAGCCATACAGGTGTAACTGATGGATTTCAACAACATATACACCCCGTCCACCATCTGTGAAGCTAACCTGGGTCGCTGTTCAAAATTTACCTTATTAGCAGGGCATGAAAACTCCATGTAGGTCTTAAAGTCCTGATATTGGAGCTTCTTTAGCAAAGGTCTATGTAGGCGTCACATAAAGTCCGAATGCCCATTATTTTCCACCCACTACTGCTTCATGGTGAAGAAATCAAGTGGGAAAGAGTAAGGGAACAGGGGGGAAGTAACTCATAAGGGATTAACGCGAACTGGCAGCCAAGACTTGTGAATCCCAGAAAAACATATGCAAACTTAAAATAACTTTGCAATTATCTTGCAGTTACTTGGTAGTGGTATGTGGCAAATTACTGAGATAGCGCAAATTCACAGGCAGAATATCGCCAGTTATGTGCCACCGTACGAGCACATTCAGAGGGAAATTGTACTTACACTTTCTCCCAGGTAAGTTAGTAATAATTTACATTGGCATTATTCAGCTGAGCTCTATAAAACTGGCACTGTTATGGATCGAAAATAGTTAAATATAATCAGATCCATATAGTATAACCTGAGGTAAAATAATGGTTAAATACAGACCACTTGTTTGTCTTCACCTAGCAAGATATATTTATTTCTTCAATTTTATTCCTTGAGAAACAAAAACTAAGATATTCTGTACAGCTTTCTGCCTGCAAGGGGGTTATTCAAAGAGCCCACAACAAATTAAATAGTAGTAACAGAGCTGGAGTAACAGCAAGCTATCATTCAAGAGCAGGAAAACAGTGATATTTTTGCCATTGTCAATTCTAGACAATGGCAATGACACCTGGTAATGAAGAGTTAGGAAATTGTGGGTTTGCCAACTCTGCGTGCTCAGGGCCCAGAGAACCAACACAGAATTACCTAGCCTCCTGCCTCTCCATCAAATGTTGAATTGGACTATGTGAAAAACTCTAGCAATGACCTAATTTTAGCTTATGAAAAACCACACTATAGTTACCCTTAATAACACAATTATGGGATTGCTACTAAGGAGCCCATAATTGCATGTAAAAATTAAAGTTTTAAGGATTTTGTTTCATTTATTTGTCAGAATCATTTAGAGGTCTTACAAGTGGGGAATGAGTCCCTGGTCCATTCTAGGGCACTCCCATTGCCCACTATTGGCTAGTGGGTTGGCCAGACTTTAGGCATGCCCATTCAAGAGTTACCATTCTTATTTGTAAGATGGAGACAACTTTACATACATAATAGGGTCATTCTGAGACTCAGAAGAAACTATGCCTGTAGAATGCATAACATCATAACTAGTAAATAGAAAGTGGTCAATAGGTAATCGTTTTTAGTCCAATGACCACTATCATTTGAGTATAAATGGGTTCTGTGGTGGCCTGGCATCTTCTAAGTCAAGAACTTCCGTGGGTTCAAGGGTAGGCTAGGATCACAAAGGCCTGAAGGTCTCTTGCTCTTTGTTCCCCACTGTTTGCTCATTCACTGGGCTGTCTAGGCCCAGGAGGGAGGGCAGTGGCAGATGATGTCTGCTGCTGGATGAGGTAGGATACTCCAGGGAAGAATCTTTTTCTTTTCAGTTTTCAATCCTGCTTCTTTAAAATAATATTTTATTTATTATTTGAAGTTACAAACATATTCACCACCTGTCTTCTCCTAGGCCCTCCTCTATCTCCCTACTCACTCAATTTCCTGCCCTCATTGTCTTTTCTTTTTAAACTCACTGAGTCCAATTTGTGCCACCCAAGTTCACTTGGATGTAGGGCCATCTCCTGCAGCATGGTTGACCAACCGGAGGCTCCACCCTCAATGAAAACTGCCTCTCCCTTCCTCAGAAGCTATCAATTACCCGTGGTACCTCAGTAGGGTGGGACTTCATGTCCACTTCTTGGGG
>LOJH01002083.1:0-11515 GCA_001685095.1 Ellobius talpinus
TCTTCCCTTAGGTCCCCTGTGCAGGAGGCTGAGCCTTGAGGCCTGCGCAGCTCTCCATAGGGATTTGCTCTATGTTCTGACACTACCGTCTACACACCTTTTGGTGTGTCTGCACTTGCTCTGAGTATTCTTGGCCCTGGGCTGTTATCTGTCTTTGGCAAAGCTGTCCAGTCATGTTCTTTGCTGTTTATTCCCATTCCTACCCTCATACAACTGCCAACTGCTTGAGGAACGGGCTGCAGAGCCTCAGTGGCCCCAACCTCTTCTCTAACTCCTGGCATGTTTGAGCTGGGTGCATGAGCCAGGGAAACCCCCAGCTGCTCTCAGCCCAGTCTCCTAGGCTCTGAAGGGAGTTGATTCTCATCCAGGTGCGGGAAGATCGCCTTAATAAGGATGGTTGCTCTGTCAGGTAGCAAGAATGCCATGTGTATAGACCACCATGCTGTGGCTTGGGGCCATGTTTGGGCATCTTGAGGAAGGATGCAAGGAGACGGTGATAATAGGAGAGTATCCGCCGTCCTCACTCCTCGGCCTCTGGGCTCTGGTGTATGAATTTCATGTTTCTGTCATGAAATCATATCCAACGGAAACCCCCAGCTCCTCGCAAGGCAGAGCAATTGCCTACTGGTGAGAAGCAGGAGTGAGGAACAATCTCAACGATAATGTAAGGTGATGTGTCCTTGGGGTTGGAGTGGGAGGCCAGAGAGTCTCGTGACTCCTACCCCCACTTCTCCCACCCCTCCCCCACAGCCTCTATTTAACTCCGAAATAGCTTTAATTAAAAATGTGCCAGGGTGTTCACAGGCTAAATTACCGTAGTGCAGTTCATATTTTCTTTCTCGTGTCGGCTTCAAAATTTCATCAACACAGCTGCTTCCTCTGAGATGATTCATCCCAGGATACTATGCACATTATTCTTGCTGCAGATCCTCTGTACACAGCCGGGACCTGGGGTGGGGGCAGCGGTAATTGAAGCTGGGGCCTCCGGTTAGCCCCCTGCTGGGCCGATAAATGAAGCCTCCAGACCCGCCAAGAAGCCAGGCTCACAAAAGAGCAAGTGACCCTGATGTTCTCTCACTGAGGCCAGAGGGCCCACTGTGGCTGCAGCTGCCGCTGAGGCTGTGGAGGGAGGTGGTGGTTCAGCTATATGGCTGGGAAGTACCCTTGCCCTCTATTGCAAAACCTCCATGCTCTCCCACACAGTGCCAGGTACCATGGGGCTGCTAAATGCAGCCCGTGATTTATACCAGACACAAGTAGAGAAATTGAAGCCCGGATGAGGGAGTGTTCCTGGCATGGAGGCCCAATGAAGTGTTTTGGACTGCTGAGTTCCACATACAAGGGCCGGATTTGGGGGAACGCACAGGCTACCAAGACGCTGTCTAAGATGCTGGCCGTTGAAGATCAGGGTGCTAACAGGGCTGGTTCTCCTGAGTCCTCGCCTGGCTTGTTGCTGACGTGTCTCCCTGTGTTCCTCATACTTTTCTGTCTTGACTTAATTGTTCTTTCACAAGGACATCATTCACTTTGGATGAGGGCTCACCCTAATGACCTTACTTCAACCTGTTCACCCCTATGAAGACCTCCACCTCAAAAGGGGTGTCATCCTAAGGTTAGGACTGGGGGTTAGGACTTAACCACATGAGTGGAGGGGCAGTTTGGCACACAGTGTGGCATTTGCCCCGTGTGAACCATCAGGAAGTGGGTCTGAGCACTGGTGGATCTGAGTTCAAGCCATTTCTGTCCCATTGTTAACCTGTGGCTTCAGGCCAAACTCTTGTCTTTTGTGCCTTAGTTTCCTCCCAGTGAGTCAGGAAAGATGGTGACACCAAACAGTGCCTGGTGTGGCCCTGGAAGCACTCCTGGGTGGGCAGTCCTTATCTGTCCTCCTTTTCATTATCCCAAGTGTCCCCAGCTGTGCTGTCTTGCCTGCTAACCTCTACCTGTCCCTGCATGAGGTGTTATGTGTTGTCCTTTTCTGGGTTTGGAAGAGGCCTTTGGTTAGGAACCATCCACCACCATCCGAAACCCTTGTTGAAGCCTCACGGTTTTTGTTTCTCACATTCCTGAGGAGAATGGGGCTGCCCCATCCATGTGTCCCTCTAAAGTCATTGCTTTTTTTTTTTTTGGTTTTTCGAGGCAGGGTTTCTATGTGTAACAACCCTAGTTGTCCAGGAAAACTCTCTCTGTAGACCAGGCTGGCCTCGAACTCACAGAGATCCGTCTGCCTCTGCCTCCCAAGTGCTGGGCTAAAAACATGCACCACCACCCCCTGACTTCTTGCTGCCTTTCTATGGTGGCAGTTTAGCTGGCTGGCGTCTGCTGTGGTGCACTAACTTCTCACGCAATTCGGGGTACTTCTGGTGTGCCCCTGTGATGTCTGGGCTGGCATTTTGCCTCCTGCCTGAGCAGTGCAGTGCCATGACTCTGGAGGACTTGTGATGCTATTTAGCAAGTACCCAAGTCTTTCTGGCTGCTCCTTGCCAGGGACCCTGTTGTCCAGCCTCAGCAGAAGGGCAGGGCATTCAGGTGGCCCCGTGAGGGTCCAAGCATTTTGCTCTGTGCTTTAGCAGTGAAGGCTTAGGGAGCATCTACCTGGAGTCATGCTGAACAGAACCTAAAGATGGCTAACTAGTGCCACCTATCTGCCGGAGGGCACTGGGCAGCTGGTGTAACCTCTCTGCCTCAGTTTCCTTATCTGTAAAACAAGGCCACGGATTTACCTGCCTGCCACCTGTGTCACTCAGAGAGTTAAAAGGCAGTTGTGGAAAACACAGATGTGGGCCAGCTGGTAGTGAGAGCCATGTTGGGAGCCACTTCTACAGCCTTGTGAGCCCCTGTCTGGCTGCAGGGTATTTATAACAAACAGTGGCCCAGGGAGTTGGTTTACACTTACCCATCTACGGTGGGCTTTTCACACTCTAAGTCTGCATCCCTCCAGATCTCCCCCCACCCCCTCCAGCCCATCTCTTTCTCATCTCAGTGAACCAACAGAGGACCTGGAAGGGTGATCTGGCTGTCCCGTGGGTGACCCACTCTGTCACAGACCCCGTGGTCTGGCTGGTCCCTCTGCCAAGTCTGACAGTGGGATGTGGAGTATGAAATTGACTGGGGGGTAGGGGAGGTGGAGTCATCTGGGTGCAGTGACTTTCCTACCTGATCTAGTGCTAATGAAAAGAAGCCTCAGGGCCCCCAGCCAAAGCTGCTGCTCAAAGAAAGCTGATCCAGTTGGCATTTCTAGGTGCCTTCCACTGGCCTCTCAGAACTGGCTGGGGCTTTGGGGGTGCCCTTAGGCCCTTCGAGAGGCTGCTTTCCCTCGGAAGGGTGTTTGAGCTTTAGGTTGGGACCGTGCTCACCCTTGTCTCAAACATCGAGTGGCTTTTTAGCATCCTCTATTCTGGCCCTGCGTGTGGTAAAACTACCTGGCACAGCTGAGAGCTCACAGCTTTAGTCAGCCTCTGTCCCAGGAAAGGGACTGGACATATGGCATAGACTGGCAGGGTGATGCTGTTTTCTTTCCTTCCAGCTGCCCCGCCCCTATGGCCGCCAGAGAAGCCGGCTCCAGGTAGAGCTGCTGGGGGAGAGGGGTTTGCAGTGGCTCTGAGGGGCAGGAGGGCTGCTAAGTGCTGTGTGCTGTGTCTGCTGTGTCTCCTCTCCACATTCATCCTTTTCCTGGGCGCTGACCACCTCCAGAATGTCCTAGTCCTCCCTTGAGATTCTTTTTACACCTGCCCCTTCTGAGCTGGCATCAGCTCCTGCTTTGCCCTGTAACAGTGAGTCCTACAGTGGTAGCCCTCGGCCAGCCTGTCTCACTGGCCAATCATTGGATGTCCTGACACAGGAGCTGTGTGCTGGTGGGAATATCACATCCTTCTCCTGCCCCCCTGCCCCACTCCTTCTTCTGACACCACCCCAACCACCCCATCACCATTCCAGTTCTGCAGCAGGATACTTGAAGTGCAGGGCTGGAGGAGGCCACACCAGTGAATGGTGGAACAAAGGTCTGGTCAACACAGTTGTGGCTCCCCCGGAGGTAAAGGTCATGGGTCAAATCTCAGCCCATCGACACTGGGCTGGGACTGTACATAATGTTTGGTCCTTTGAGCTTTGTGGGAGACTCCCTGGAAGACATCTTTCCCAAGCTTTTAGGCCTTCAGTAACTTTGCCCTGTCTTCTTCCCTCATTTCTGAGCTGCCTGCCCCACAGTTCCTGTCCAGGAGGCCTTGCACTACTGTGGTCCAAGTTCCGGTTCTGTGGACACATGGGCCTGGTGGCTCTTTGTTATAGAGAAGGTCCTGCTCATTGTTGGAGGTTTGGAAGCTGCCCTGGCTTGTACTCACCACAACACTTGTGGCAACCAAAGATATCTTAGACTTCTCCAGATGTCCCCAGGGGCAGTCATACCAGTTGAGAGCCACTGATCAGTAGCAACGTGACTGCATGCCAGGCCATGGGCCTGGGGCTGCCTGGCCATGCCAGCCAGGCCGTTACAAAGTGTCCAGGTTCTACATCAACTGACATGTGCAATTGGAGTGCCATTTGTATTGGCCCCCAAATCCTCCCGCTCTACTCTATGGGGTCTGAGTGACCGGACTGGTGCAATGCATGCCCTGAAGTGCCCGTAGGCTCTGGCAGAGGCCAGTTGTCCTTGGAGACTGCTCTTATTTGCTTCCTCTGCCCGTGAGCTCCCACACTGGAATTCCACCCAACACAAGTGACAACCTGGATTCTGGTAGGCTTTGCTGTGGATTAGGCCCACTGAGCCCAGGTTAGTCTATGGCCCTGGCTGCCCTGGTAGGATAACAGCTTCCTAGAGGCCCGTGTTCTGCCTGCCCTGCCATCCTCCCTCTTCCCCCTGTGGTCCTCCCTCTGCTGCCTGCAGTTAGTCCTCCCTCTGTTTCCAGCCCAGGCCAGTGAGATGGTGAGCTGTTTGTTTCCCTGGGTGGAGTGACTCTTGAGGGCTGCTGAGGCTCCAAGTGTATTATTCAGATTACCCAGGTCACTAATTACGCCTTGGTGACCAATCCCACAACCTTCCTCCTTAAGCCAAAGACAATGGAGGAAGGTCATCATACCTGGGAGGCAGGCCCCTGGGTGGGACTAGGAGAGGTTCATAGTGGTGCCTGAGCTCTCTGTGGAGCCCCACCCATAGCCTTGAGGACCTGGGTAGGTCTCCTCTCCTGTAGTCCCTGGCAGGGAGAGTGATAATGCCTGGAGCAGTGGCCTTCTCCCACCTCCAAGATAGAAGCAGGTTCTTTCTCAGCTACAGTGAAAAGTGGCCCCTTCAAGGGAGCCACCCTGGGCTCTGACTGTGTTTCACTATGTGCTCAAGTTCTCCAGGATGTGTTCAGTGTCCTAGAGGCTGCTAGGGAATGTGGCGTCTGCAGGGGACCCCATGCCCTATGAAAAGCCCAGCTTCGCATAGCAGTTGCACAGCAGGCATGGGCTTTAGGTCCTTGGTGGATCCTGTAGTTCTTTTCCTGGTTGTTCTTGGATCAGCAAGAGACTCTGGGCCTTCAGGTCTGAGTGACCCCTGCAGGCAGGCCACTGGATTAGCACACAGGATTCCACTCCAGGCCTGGCTGCATCCATGTGGCATGGTGTCATGCCTCCTACTTGGTTTGTCCTCTCCAAGTGCCTTGTGAACACATGAGTGCTGCCTAGAGATGGCACATCTTAGGGAATGAAAGTTTGGAGTAGGGAGATGTGAGCCATGCTCCCTCCAGCACAGCCCAGGAAGGGGGTCCCTGTACAGCCTCTGGCCACTCGCCTTCTCCAGCAAGGAATCTTGGGAGGATGGGCCACGGGATTGGCAGCCTCCTTGTCTTCTTGTCTCTATACCCCACACACACAATGCTTGCCAGGGTTTCTCCAGCACGACTCTAGTGGGGCTCACTTCCCGAAGGCTCCACATGTAGAGATTCCTGGGAATAGGAAGGCACTGGAGCCTGGGAGTATCAAGGCCCAGTTGGGTGCAGTGGGGTAGCCAGAGGTTACATGGCAAGGCTTTCCCAGGCCTTGAGGGGTTGGCATTAGGTGATGCTGTTGGGTAAGAAGCCAGAACTGCCCTCGACTCTGAGGTCTCAGTGCAAAGGAACCCTGCAGCATCCCTAGTTCAGAATTCTCTTGCTGTCCCTCAGAAGTCTTAGGAATAGGGCAAAAGGGGGCATGCTGGCCTTGTATGCTCAGAAAAGAGGGAGGGGCACGTAGTTGCTCCAACTGCAGGGGACTTGTGAGTCTTCCTGTAGTCCTGAGAAGGCTCAGGGAGATTCAGCCTCCTCTCTATCCCTAGGATGTCAGGGCAGGCGACTTCCTAGAAGGCCTTTAGCTCAACCATGGCAAATGCCTTGCACCTCAAGGCGTCTGCAGCCCCTGTCTCTCCTCTGAGATGAAAACAGGAATTTCGTTCTGCCCAGGGATCTAGGTGGCAACTAGCAGTGTTTTTAATTTGGAGTTAAGTGCGGCCGTGGTTACTCATTTGATGCGTCATTAGTCACATTGCCCCTTAATGAGAGATTGTGTGTGCGCTTTCCTGCCTGGCTCTGTGACTTGCTAATAAAGTCTTGCGCACATGCAAATATTTATAGATGCTCACCCAAAGTAGGGGTGGGGAGTTGTGTGCTGCTAATTGGGAACCCCACCCCACCCAAGGAAATTACCCAGGAAGCTGTGGGGAATGGGGGGTCAGAGGGGAGGAAACCTTAGTACTTTACAGTGTTTGACTGCCAGTTATAGTGCTTGACTGCCTAGGAGCCTCTGATTGAGGGCCAGAGAAGCTGTGGGCAGGAAGGCCCAGCCCAGGCATAACCCTGTGTGTGGGTCAGGACAGGACAGGACAGGTCCTGCCATCCTGATCCTGGGCTGGTAGGAAAGAGCCCAGGCTACCATCGGTTGCCATTCCTGGGTCTGTGGCCAAGTGGGATGTCACTGTGTGTTCTCTACTGGGCTGGCAACCTGCCTTTGTCTTTATTTTGTCCAGCAAATAAAGGTGGCAGGGCTGTTTTCATGTCTCCACAGAACAGCCTCAGCAGGCAGGTCCCGTGAGGATCCATGGGTGTTTTTTATGTGTGGGCATTCAGAGCTCATAAGAACTTTGAAGGTGTTCTCTGCTGGAGAGTGTTTTGTGGTCATAGAGAGCTGGCTGTGGTTTAGTTTATGGTTTTGAATGGAGCTGGGGTAACCCCACAGGGAGGCATGATTGCCGTGGAAGGAGGTCACTCGTGGTGGGGTTAAGGAGTACTGAGTACTTTGGGTCCAGTCTCTTTTCTTGAGACCTAGTCTCAGGGCACTGCTCTAGATCTGGCCCTTGTGGTCTCTAATGCCTTGGGGTGGCCTCCCCAAGTCCACAGCCAGGGTACCACAGTTCTGCTTGACCTTTTACAAGGTCTTTTGGGAGACCTCTTTGCAGATGCTGCTGCTGGGGCCATGCCTATTCTAAGAGTCATGTGGTGTTACCTCAGGAGGCTTCTGGGTACCCTCATGAGTTTGGGTCATATCCAAGGCTGAGGAAACAGCCCCAACCCTCTGCCCCTGCTCCCTGGCCCAACAGATCCCCATACAACCCCTGTTGCCTGGTTGACAGACTTCTTTTGACTGGACTCTGGGCTCTCCAGATTGGGGGTGATACAGTGGGGGAGTGATTATCCCAATGTTTTGTCTGGGGGTCTGGACACTTCTGTCTTTTGTCTGATCTTTCCTTGTCTCCATCTGCAGGTGGCAAAGGCTAGCAGCTCTGGCAGGCGGGTGGTGGGAGGTCTGAGAAATGGGGGCTAGGCCCTGTGACTGGCAGGAGGCCAGCAGTGGAATGTGGGGATCTCTCCCAGGCTGGATGAGCAGGCTGCTGGGTGGGAGGAGGGACCCCTTTTTATAGGACTGCTGCCCCTTCCTGTCAGCCAGCCTGGCTTCCTCCCTTTCTGGTTTGTTTGGGGAACTCAGCAGCCTGCTGATTTATGGACATTCCTCTGCAGTTTTTATCTGCTCCCTCCTCTCCTTTGAAGTCTTGGTGGCTTAGGAAGGAAGGAAGGAAGGCTGTCTTCTGTGGTGCTGGACCTAGAAGGCGGACAGTCTGGACCAAACCTTGTCAGCTATGAGGTTTCCCTGGCCCTTAGGGACTCTGGCTCCTGGTCTTGGGTCACTAGCCTGACTTGCAGAATATATATATATTTCCCTTTTCACTCCTAGGAGAGCTACCTTAGGGCAGCACATGTGTGCCCATCCTCCCTCCTTCTTCCCATTGCCCTTTCAGGCACTGGCTTACACTGGTTCCTGTGGATTCAGAGGGCCAACACCCAGGCCTACTTTGGGATGAGTGGGGATAGGGGGTTGTCTAACTGATGGCAGAGGCAACCTGTGAGCTGTGTTAAGGTATCCAGGAGGGGGTGCTTGAGCAGACAGGTCACTGTACAGAGGATGACATGCTTACTAAGAGCAGGGCTTGGGTCAGGACAAGGTCTTGGCATGAAGGGCCTGACCCCTTCACCATCCCTGAATCTGACTCTGCATCCCCTTCCTTTGCAGCAGGCAGGCTCTGGAGAGTTCCGGACTCTGCGGAAAGGCTTTTCTCCATACCACTCAGAATCCCAGCTTTCATCCCTGCCACCCTCCTACCAGGAAGTCCTGCAGAACGTAAGTGTCCCTGATCCAGAATTGCTCTGAGTTGCTCTGAGCTCCAGAAGAGACAGAGCCGACACAGGTGGCCCTTCTGTGGCTAAGCCCCAGTCATGTCTAGGACAGCCATGAGCAAAAGCCTGGGCTTGGACTGCCAGGCCCCAAGTGACCTTTCTTACTCTCCACCCTCCTGGGGCAGAGACTCTGGGCTCCTGCATCCTTAGAACCTTATGGGGACCCAGTGAGGAGGTGAGAAATGAACCCTTGGGTAGGTGATATCACTAGATTTTAAGGGCAGTGTCTGATGGCCATGGCAGGTGCTGTCTGGCTGAACACTGTGTGAGTCTGTAGCAGAGAGAGGAAGCCTGCTGGCCTGAGATTTAGGGCTGGGGTCCATACCTCGGCTTTGGAGCTGAGGGATGAAGCCTCTTAAGTTGATGGGCTCTGCCCTGAGGCCACCACAGGCCTACAGGTTTATCTGCTGCATGCTTACCTGGGCTCTGATCTGCCTTGGATGCCAGCTCTCAGTAAGTGACCAACCATTTCTGGGTCACACTGTGGGCAGGCAATGTCTGTCACCGCTGTGTGACTACAGAGAGGGTTATGGGATCCCTTGTAGTTGCCATTCTCACCTGCTCCATGGGACAGTGAGGGCCCCCACCTTGCTAAGTCCCTGTGGCTGGTCACTTGTTTCATGCCTGCGAGCTAGGCTCTTCCAGTATGGACATCTAGAGGGACTCCTGGGCAGTGTGTGGATCCTGTCCCTGCCCTGTCTTCCCCCATGATGACCACCAGCAAGGTTGGCCTTGGCCTCTCTGTGGCCTTGGTGGGTCACAGTGCAGGCACAAGAAGGCTCATGCTACTGCTGGCAACCATCCACTGTAGTTTCTCTGTTGAAGCCTGGCTGCCTTCTCCACCTGTTGACACTGTGCGGGCTGCCAAGCCCACTGACTGCAGATAATCCAAATATTTATCCAGGAGCTCCATGGCCAAATGATGCTCTAATTGCTTCATGATGAGGGACTCAGCGCACTAAGTGATGCTGAACGGTCTTCAAATCGCCTGCACCTGTGAAGTGCAGCGCTGGCTCTGGTGACAGGCCAGCCTCCCAGGTGCCAGCCCACTTCTCACAGCCTCTAGAGGACACACACGCCCCAAGCTTCAGCAGCACTGACAGAAGTCTAGTGAAGTGAGGGAAGGTTCTGGAAGGCTTCATGGTGGAGGCCGTGGGTGGGGGGATTCTGTGTCTCACCCCACAAGATGCATAGGGCTCAACAGGGCAACAAGGTCAAACACTGAAAGTCCCCACGTAAAAAGACTGCCAGCCTAGGGAGGAGGTGGTTTGTAATCCCAGCTTCCTGACAGGAGCAGTCAGGCTTGGACAGGCATCTTGGGAAAAGCTGCTCTCTACACTTTCGGTACCAAATCTGGGGTGGCAGAGACCCATGTGCCAGGTTTACGTACACCAACTGACTCTGGCAAGCTCACATCACTGTCGTCATCTGTGAGAGGGGTTTGTTTTATCACTCGGGATTGATCTGTCCAGTGCAGGTGCTTGGTGATGGGGAGGCCTTGGAGGGCCTCGCATGATGCTAACTAACCCCAATACATCAGTCACTCTTAATCAGTCTTTAAATGTCGAGCAATGGCCATTACCCTTTTCAGAGCCCCATGTTCTGCCCTCCCTGATACCCGCTGCTTGGGTGAGTTGAGCCAAGAGGGCTGGACTGCGCAGCAATCTGTCCACCTGCCTCCTGCATTTCTTTTGCGGCTGCTTCCTGGAGGGGGCCCACAGCAGTCAGTTAGAAACAGGTATAGATGAGGATGGAGGCTGGTGGCATCAGCGTGAACTAGGATTTAGGGTCTTCCCTGGGACAGGGTGGCAGTATCCACCTAGGACTAGGTGCTGGGGCCAGACCTCTTTTTATTCATTTGGCTGGCACCCTCTGCTGGCCAGTGGGGGAAGTGTGAACTCTGCTCTAGTCCAGCCTATCTTGGGCTGCAGTCCTGTGGGTAATACATCCTCAACCCACTTACTCCCTTTCCCTATTTGTTTTCCTATTTACCAATCAGGCAGCCTGGACTAGAGTTCGAGACACATCCACTGGGCATTTTCCAGGGTTTTGTATGCTTCCTGGGACATAGGACCCTTTCTCTTATCCAAGGGAGGAAACTGAATCTCAGAGCAGGCTAAGGCATGAATCAAGTGTCAGTTAAAGGGACCATGTCCATGTCCAAAAATGCTGACTTTCCTAGATCCTGAGCCCTGTTGGGGCAGAGCCCCCATGCCTGTTCTGGAACCTGTGGTGAAACAGGAGCAGATCAGCCTGTGAGGCCCTGGGGATCATCCATGCCAGGTGGCCTGAGGGAAATGGACTCGATGGACAGGCTGTCAGTGGAAGACTCTGGGCATAAGGACAACCTCAAGGCCCCTACTGGGCTTGTATGATGGCTTTGGCTGGACAGGATTCAGCCCTCTTTTCTCAGCTTCTCTGATTGCTGGGAGGAGTCTTTAGGGTCCATGTCTTACAGAGTGAGTAGCTCTGTTCTGAACCTGATCCCCAGGTGCCCTGGTACAGCCGTCCAGTTCTCTGGATCCCCACGTGCCAGGGTGCAGCCGTCTAGTTCTCTGGATCCCCAGGAACCAGGGTACAGCCATCTGGTGCTCTGGATCCCCAGGAACAAGGGTACAGTCGTCTAGAGCTCTGGATCCCCAGGAACAAGGGTACAGCCGTCTAGAGCTCTGAATCCCCAGGAACAAGGGTACAGCCGTCTAGAGCTCTGGATCCCCAGGTGTCAGGGTACAGCTGTCTAGTGCTCTGGATCCCCAGGGGCGAGGGTACAGCCGTCTAGAGCTCTGGATCCCCAGGTGTCAGGGTACAGCCGTCTAGAGCTCTGGATCCCCAGG
>LOJH01002083.1:11653-32753 GCA_001685095.1 Ellobius talpinus
GCTCTGGATCCCCAGGGGCCAGGGTACAGCCGTCTAGAGCTCTGGATCCCCAGGTGTCAGGGTACAGCCATCTAGTGCTGTGGATCCCCAGGTGTCAGGGTACAGCCGTCTAGTGCTGTGGATCCCCAAGGGCCAGGGTACAGCCGTCTAGTGCTGTGGATCCCCAGGGGCCAGGGTACAGCCGTCTAGAGCTCTGGATCCCCAGGAACCAGGGTACAGCCATCTAGTGCTGTGGATCCCCAGGAACAAGGGTACAGCTGTCTAGTGCTGTGGTTGTAGAACACTCCCTCCCCACTTGCTCCTGGGGCACCTCTTGGAGTTTTCTTATTGCCCAAGGCAGAAGCCCTGACCTTGCTTAGGACCAGCAGGAGGGAGGGAAGCTGGAGGGAGGCTGGGCCAAGTACTCTAGCAGTCAGCTTTCTGAGGCCCCTCCTGGCCCCTGGCCCAGACTGATCTGTCTTCTACTCTTACCTTTGAATATGTGGCCAGTGGCCGATTCACCACCCAGGGGGCAAGGACTGGGCCAAGGGCAAGGACTGGGAGCAGGACTTGGGGGGAAGGGGTGGGCTTTGAACTAGGACAGGGATGTTTGAGCCTGGCCCTTCCTCAGCTGGCTGAGTAACTTGAATCCTTGTCTGGCTCTCTTGAGATGGCCATGCCTCATCTGAAGAACAGCATGCATGGTCTCCCCCCGCCGCCCACCTCTACATACAGGGTCTTCTCCCCCCACACACATATAGGGTTCCCCCACAGACAGGGTCTCTCCCCCCACATACAGGGTCTTCTCTCCCCTATATATAGGGTCTTCTTCCCCCACATACAGGGTCTTCTCCCCATATACAGGGTCTTCCCCCCACATACAGGGTCTCCCCCCACATACAGGGTCTTCTCTCCCCTATATACAGGGTCTTCCCCCCACATACAGGGTCTTTCCCCCACATACAGGGTCTTCTCCCCATATACAAGGTCTTCCCCCCACATACAGGGTCTTCTCTCCCCTATATACAGGGTCTTCTCCCCCCACATGAAGGGTCTTCCCCCCACATACAGGGTCTTCTTTCCCCTATATACACAGTCTTCTCCCTCCACATACAGGGTCTTCTTTCCCCTATATACACGGTCTTCTCCCTCCACATACAGGGTCTTTCCCCCCACATACAGGGTCTTCTCTCCCTCCACATAGTTTCCCCCACACACTTTTGGCTCTGTAAGCCACCATGCAATCTGTAGAAGAGGTGTGTCCAGGAAGCATGGGGACTAGCCAGGCAAAGATTCCAGGATGCTCAGCTCTTACCCATGTCTCTTCTCCACCCTTGTCCTTCCAGCCCCCAAACTCTATCTCTTGTCTGGGTGTTGGTTCCATGTAACCCAAACTGGCATTTACCCCAGTGACAGGCATCTGGGACCCAGCCAGGGGGCTCACATGTGCCATTCTTTCTACAGGGCCCAGCCTGCCCTGTACCTGAGCTGCCTTCACCCCCTTCCACTGTCTACAGTTCTGCAGGACAGAAGCCCGAGGCTGTTGTGCATGCCATGAAGGTAAAATGCACTGTTTGCCCCCCCCCCCAGCACACCAGTAGGACCATGGGATCATGGGGCCTTTCTCTATAAGTGCTTTATCTCCAAGCTCAGGGCTCTTAAATAGTGGGGGTGGGAGACTGTGTCTCTTGGTGGCTGGGGGCACACGGTTACCTGGAGCACCATGGCACTTACGCTTGATGTGGTTATGAGTGTGTCAATTGTCTGCTCAGCCTGAGGTGCTGCAGCTGGGGAGACTGACAAGCGTTCTCCTAAGGCCAGAGAGAGGCCTGGGGTGGGAGTGAGGCTAGAAGCGGAGGTCCAGGCTAGCCTTGTGCCTCTAGGTACAAGCAGGCAGGTTTCAGGAGACTAGTGTCTGGAATGGGCTTGCATACCTGAACACAGCAGCACTTCAGGGTTCTCTTGCCTTCCTGTGTGTATATCATGGTTGTCACCCACACATGTGCATGGGTACTCAGTCTTAATGGCTGCTACCAAGGCTGGGTATGGGCTGTCATATCCTTTTTTGGCTTGTGAAGCAAGACCCACCTGAAGTCCCTGTCCAACCTCCCTGGTTTCCTTAGTGGCTCTTTGCTGGCATCCACCTGTCTCTTGAGGCTGTGACACTTTTTTTCTTCAGGTTCTAGAAGTACACGAGAACCTTGACCGGCAGCTTCAAGATAGCTGTGAGGAAGACCTGAGCGAGAAGGAGAAGGCCATTGTTCGAGAGATGTGCAATGTGAGGCGCTTCCCGGGGCTGGGGCTGGGGCTGGGCACTGGGACGTGGCCATCTGCTTCTCATTTGCTCCGCTATCACTGGGGGAAGATTACTGGCTCTATAAATCATGGTTCATTACCACTTACCATACTTCCCCTTCGGAGAGGCTCCTGACCCCTCACCAGATCTGTCCCTTCCCAGTAGTGCCATGCCTGGGGTTCTAGACAGAGCCTGGGTCCTCATCTTCATCCCAATGTAGGGCCGTTGGGTTTTTTTTTTCTCTCTCTCCCCTCACTGGTGCCCCTTGGTGGCCTCTGGTCTTGCAGTTAGTGCTCAGACCTGGCCATGCAAGTGAACACTCTATCCTGTGGGAGAGAGAGCCTCGTCTTCATCTCCCAACTACCACTTGTCATCTTTATTGGACCCTCACAGAAGCCACTAGGACAGGCTCTGAACCTGGAGTCTAGGCAGGGTGAGATATCCTGAGATATCCTCATATTGTTTCCTGAGTCTATGGACCCCACTGGACATCTGAAAAGATGAGCTCACACCTAGCAGTGGCCTGCTTGGGGGGTCAGGCATAACGGTGATGGTGGGCACCTCTACCTTCTTGTGGCCTCAGCTGCATGGCTCTGAAGACATGGGCGATTTTGCAGGGTGGTAAAGCAGTAGGTATGTGAGGCCCTTGAGTAGGATTGGGGTGAGCCCTCCACCTCCACTTAACACTGTGTGCCTCCTCACAGGTGGTCTGGAGGAAACTGGGAGATGCCGCCAGTACCAAGCCCTCCATCCGGCAGCACCTGTCTGGTAACCAGTTCAAGGGGCCTTTGTAGGGCCATTCCTCCATGGATGTGGACTGGCCCTGCCTGGAGTCTGAGGCCCTAGACCTGGTAGAAACTCTGGCCCAGCCACTGTCTTTCTCTGTGGTGAATTGTACATAGGACATGGCCCACCCTGGCTACCCTGGTGTGACACTGACAGCCAGGCCTCCACCTCCTGCCTCCCTCACCAGCAAACCTTGGGAAGACGAGAAGCCACAGGCTGTTTGCTGCAGCAGAGTGGTCAGGCAGCCTGGCTCCCTGTTTGAGCTCCGTGTTCCACTCGCAAGAAGCTTCTGAGACTCCAGGCCCGGGACTGTCTGGGGCTGCCCTGCTCTTGGATGCCCTTCATCAAGCCTTCTACCCTGGCTGTCCCTCACACTGGACAGAAGCCACCAGAGCTTGAATTGTGACACAGGTGACACTTTTCTGCTACCCTGCCATAGCCAGGACCCTGGGTTGTGGAGCACTGGCTCCCATGTGTCCATGGCTGGCTGGGAGCTCAGGGTTCCATGCTACTTGGGGGTCGGTACCTCCCCACCCTGGTGCCAGCTGCTGCTGCATATTAGCATTCACCCCCTCAGCAATGTCTCCCTGCCCATGTCAGGCGTAGCCATCTCTTAGGTCTCTCCTTCAAGTTTCGTTTTCTGGTTTACAGCAACATAGGAAATCCTGGAGAGTGTCTAGGATGAGCTCAGCATTCTCTCTGGATAGGAAGAACTGGGCCGTGGCACTGGGTCACTGTCGGTGTAGCCTTCCCCGGGTGCACCCTGGGTCACTATGGCTGGAGCTGCAGGAACTGCCCCTGATGAGTTTTCCTTGGGAAGGAAGGGGCATGACCTGGTTCTGGCTTTAATTTACTGTGTGGCCTTCAGAAAGTCACTCAGCTTCTCCAGGCCCCTAATGAAAAGATGGGTTAAGGCTCCATTTCACTCTGCTCACTCCAGAAGCCACCCCAATTCGGTAGGCTTCTGTCCTTTCTCACAGCTGATGAGGTCATGCCCGACCTACTGGGAACATATTAGGTGGGCAGAACAGTGGCTAGCTGTTTCCACACAGGTCATCTCTCTGAGCCTCAGTCCCTCCCTACAGGGACCCAGGGGTTCAAATAAGTGCTTCAGTGTACACGATCATGCCTCAAACGGCAAAGCATGACAGATAGGGACGGTTTCTACCTTGGTGTGAGGAAAATGAGCAAGTGGGTGCTTTTGTGAAATATGTAGATGATATCTCAAGACCTCCTGGGCCAGGCCCTGCTGCTGGCATCACCCATGCCAGGTATTTACTTCCTCACTCAGTGGTACTTTTGAGCCCCATGCAGCAAGCACTTGAGCCCAAAGAGCTTGTCCTCGCCTTAGGCAGGTCTCCTTCAGGCCCCATCCACACCCTGTGAGCTAAGGGGACCGGCTAAGAAGGTGGTAGCATTTTGCTTCCCTCCCAATCAAGGCCTCATGACCCCTTGGGCTGTTCCCACCACCTCTGCTGCCCGCACCCTTGGGTCCCACGCTCTCAGGGGAAAGGCCCATGGCCCTCGGTGTGCCCAGGGAGTGTTGTGCAAGGGCAGTAGGGAACAGGTCTACCGCTCTGGCTGTGGGGCACTGGGAAGCTCTTTTTAGAAATGCTGATGTCTGGTCAAGTGTTTAACTTGTTGGTACCTACCTGCTGGCCCTGGTATTGGGTGATTCCTGCTAAGTAGGTTGCTGGGCCGGCAAGACCTTACAGGTTCTTTGAGGCCAAGGAATCCCAGAATAACGCAGAGGTGTATGGGTCCACACAAGGTGGGAGCCTCATCCGGGAGTCCCAGGAAATCACATTTGTATCAGGATGGCTTAGCCACCACTGACATAAGCAATAAGTGAGGACTCCTGGAATCTGAAGACTGGCCAAGAAAGAAAAGCCTAGAAGCTACCTATCCCTTCTGGAGAGGTGTGACCCCATCCCTAATGCTGCAGAGACATCATGGGAACTCAAAGAACATAAATCTTTGAGTACCTGTCCTTCCGCAGGGTGGAGCAAGCTAGGCCCTTTCAGCAGTGAGCTAGCTCTCTAAGGACAGTCTGTCATATCTCGAACCTAACAGCAAGGAGGGGCTAGCAGCAACCCCGTGAGCCCTGGGCTGGGGAGGGCAGGTGGTCTTCTGGGACCACCCCTTTCCTGGAGCTTTAGCTTTTACAATGCCGACTCTCCATCTCAAGCTCACAAGATGCTTGCACTGGCTCCACCTCCCACTGTGACGGAGGTCACCCAGCTCCTTCCAGGTGGCCTCGCCTACCCTGGTGTCAGAATCTGCTGAGCACATTTTCATTTGCATTAAACAGCATCAAGCCAGTGTTTTAAAGACAAAGTGACCTTTCATTTTTCTTTCTTGAAACTTGAGAGGATGTGAGATACATACTACTGATTTTTTTTAAGAAACTAAATGCATGGCTGCAGAGTGGCAGAGGTGTATATTTTCATACTGTGGGGGAAAGTGTGCTGCTTTTGGGAGGGGCTGGAACGCCTGGTTCCTGCCCTGGGCCAGTCTTCTATAGTTGACCGTGGTGAGATCTGCAGCTGCCCCCTCCTGCCCTGGCTGTGTACAGAGCTGGAGCCTGTGGACTTTGGCTGTTTCTACCTTCTATTGAACCACTTTGATTTGTGGAGAGAAAAAAAAGAAATAGAACTTTTGATAGTGTGGTAAAAGCATTGATCTGAATGAACTATTTTAGTAAAAGGAGTAACAAATAAGATTGTGACAGTGTCTATTTGAACTAGATAATAAAGGCCTCTTTGTGAGCCTGCGAGCTGGGTGTGTGCTGCCTGTCTCTGTGTGCACCGATGGCTGGCCTACAGCGGACATTGAAGACCACTCTTGGTTACTTCCAGGTCAGGAATGGGAGGGTTTCCAAGCCTGATCCCTCTAGAAGCTTGTATAGGCAGAACACCTGATTCTGCAGTGGACTGCATGTCCTTCAGTCAGATCCCACATGGACAAACAGTAGTTTCAGAACTGGTTTTATTTGTGTAACTGACTCTCATTTGTAACCAAGATGGAATTCACAGTATGTTGTTACATTCACACTTAAAAAATATATCTCTATGTACAAGACTTTGCAAAGAGATGTAAACATACATTATTTTCCAAGTACACACCTCCTTTGCCCCCTGGAGGAAAGGAGACAGCCATCCAGCAAGGCAGCCCCCTCCAGAAGATAAGTGGGGCTCACCTCATCTACTAGGGCCACAGAGAGAAGCACTGAATGGAAGGGTAACAGTAGACAGGAGGGCATAGCTACGAAAAGTTGAGTTCCCAGGAAAAATAGGCACTGATTGCTAGAGGGAAAGTCACCCCTTACTGAAGCTATGCACTGAGCCAATGTGGCTACTTACTGTCTTCACTAGTGTAAGTAACTCCGTGCAGGACAGATGGCAGCTGAGACTGGATATGGTCACACCACATCAGGTACTACCCAGGGTGCGCTGTTCTCATTCCAGGCCTGGCCCTCCCATACTGTAAATGGCATATACAAGGTACTCTGCTGCTACCCACCCAATCTACTCTTCAAGCTGGTTGGAAAACTCTTGTTTTAAAACAAACAAACAAAAAACCAACAACAAAAAAGCCCAAGGGAAAAAGGCATTGCGTTATCTCATCCAGGCTGCCCGCCCTAGCCCCCCAACAGGCGGCATGCCAGGTGGGGGAATGGGTGGGGGGACAGGCGGCTGCCCACCAGGGGGAACAGCTGGAGGTGGGTAGCTGGCTGGTGGCAAACCCAAACCTGGAGGAGGGTGAGGAGGGACTGCATGAGCGGGAGGCAGGCGTGGAGGTGGGGGTGGGAAATTTGGATTATAGGTTGGGGGAGGTGGAGGGTAGCCTGGGGTAGGGGGAGGAATAGTGGGTGGGGGAAAGGAAGCTGGGGGTGGAGGAACAGGAGGTGGAGGTGGATTGGGGGGGTAGACATGGGGGTGATAGGGAAGGTGAGCAGGTGGGCCATAGGCTGGAGGGAGGGCACCATAAGAGGGACCCTCGGTCTTCATCATGGATTGCAGGCTCTGATAGCCTTCTCCTGACATGTAGGAACTGGTGGTAGACATCCCAGTCATGTAGCTGGAGGGCGGTGGGGGTGGAGGGCGATGCGGCAATGGTGGGGGCTGGTGCACAGGGGCCGGGTGGGATGGAGGAGGAATCTGGACTTTGGGGAGGTCACTTGCTTCCACTGGACCAGTTGCTTCAGCCTCACCTAAGGCAGGAGCGAGAGGAGGCTTCCGATCTGTAGAAGAGAGACATGTCAGTAGGAAGGCCCTGGGGACAAGAGGGTCAAGCAGATTTTAGGGACCCCTGGCAGCCTAACTATTCATGGGCATAGGTAAGGTGCTGCCATCCCCCAGGGCTATGTTACAGAAGAGCGAGGGGTGGTAACACCTCTGTGGCTCAACAAGTCTAGAGGTCCTGCACCTGACCCTTCCCACAGGCCTTCTGCAACATCCCCAATGATGCTGGGTCCCCTCCCTGCTTATGCATACAAGACATAAACAGGCTCAGCCCAGTTCACCTCTCCTAGCACAGACAGAGAGACATAAAAGTCAAACAAGAACCAGCACTCCACAAAAGTGGCATTTCTGTCTCTATTTTACTGAAAGAAAAACCAATCTCATTGACATTTCAGATCCAAAGGATGGGTGTGTGGACAAGTGTGCAGTAGCACGCTTGAGACCTCTGCCCAGAACAGACCACACACCTGTCCACAGCTGACAGCTATAGGTTCTAGTCCCCCAAAGCCTCCCAGGAGGCTCTGGCTTGGCCTGTAGTCCTGAGTCATGGCTGAACCTCGGGAAAATGATACCAGAACCCCCCTCCCATCATCACGGTATATGCACTCAAAAACTGTTCTGGGGATGCAGAAATATGGTTCAGGGGTTAAAAGCACTTGCTGCTCTTGCAGAGGATCGAGGTTCAGTTCCCAGTACCTACACAGCAGCTCACAACTGTCAGTAACTCCAGTTCTAGTGGATCCAATGCCCTCTTCTAACTCCAATGGGGACTAGGCATGAACATGCTGCACAGACATACATGCAAGCAAAATACCACACACATAAAATCAAGTGTCCCTTTACAAGGCCGTTCAGAAGGACAATCACAGGAGCAAACCTACTGGCTATGGAGATCACTAAAGGAGTGAGGGGAAGAGCATTTCCAGCTCCTCAAGAAGCCGCGTGAAAGATGCTGGGCCCTCACTGGGCGGGCAGGCAGGCAGACATGGGATAGTGAAGGTGCCTGCCCCAAGCACCAGGGCACAGCCACACCACTGCTTTTCCCATGGCCCAGAACTGGTACCTGCTTTACCCTGTTCCCACCAAGGTGAAGGCAAATCGAAGTTTGGCATGGCAACAGATATGTCAGAGGGCCTCAGCTGGGATGATCAGCAGCTGCCCTCTTCCCCCAACAGATGGCCAGATGTATCTGCTTAAAGTCTGGGGCAGACAAATGCCCCTTGGTTCCAGAAGCTAAGTGATTGTGTGCATTCAAACTATACCCTCTTTAAAAAAAAAGAAAAGGCCAGGTGGTGGTAGCACTTGCTTTTATTCCCAGCAAACTCGGGAGACAGAGACAGGCAGATCTCTATGAGTTCAAGGCCAGCCTGGTCTACATAGTGAGTTCTAGGACAGCCAGAGGTATTATACAGAGAAAAAACAAAACCCAAACCAAACCTCAAAAATGAAATCTCAAAACAAACAAAAAAAATCTCAAAAAAAACAAACCCAAACCAAACCCCCAAAATGAAAAAAAGAAACTGACTACTGCAATCCTTAGCTCTGGCTTGTCCAGTTCCCAGAGTATCTGCCCCCTGTGCTCTGCTGAGGTAGAAGTCTCACCTCTGTGTCACAAGCTGCTTCCATATAAGGCCCCCAAATGTCCTCTATGTCTGGCTATTGATTTTAGCGTTTCTGCAGTTCCTAGAGCTCTGCCTTTCTCTACCACTGATTCCTCCTCCGATCCTTCTTCATAGACAGCTACCACAGGATCCCAGGGACCTTCTATGAGGGAGTGGCAGTAGCCTAGCTCACGCATCCATCTTTGCTGCCATATCTCCCAGCAGAAGAGCAAGGGTTGCCAGGTAACACTTTCTCCAAGCAGGGTCTTCTGAAGATGACCTGGCTCTGAGGTACTATCCTGGGCTGGTCTGCAGCCAACTGAGTGGGAATTCCTGTGCTCTGAAGGGAAGGGGTAGGATTTGAGGCATCTCTAGCTGCTTTCTTTGCCTTGAGTGCAGGCAGTAATAACCTGCTGACTACCTTGGGCCCCCTATGTGTGCCACATCCCACCCAAGCTAAGCACAGCACTGCAGACCACTCATTGAGATGCTATGGCTTTTAAGATGGGGACTTGGGATTGTGCTCCACACAGAACACATCACCTCCATTCTCATAGCACATGGATACAGAGAAAGCTACTTGGCAGCTGTTTGCTGCAGGCATGAGCTCCACAGCTGGGCTAGTCATGCACACCACTGCCTCTCAGTATAGCTAATTGTCAGAAGTACAGGGCCCCTGGAATACACCAGCTCTCCTGTGCCCATTTCTGAAAAGGAGTACAAGTAAAGAAAGCTGTCTGGGATCAGGGAACTCTATCCTTTACGTTACACTGCAGTGACTCTCAACAATTGCTCATTATTCCCAACCCACCAGGAAGACATCCTACCAACAGAAGCAGGTGAGAGACTACAGCCTGAGAACAACTCTGTTCAGATGGGGATAAATGTTTCTCAGATGGTAGGGTTTTCTCGAGAATTCATTTATTCATGTAGTTCAGTACTTCTGCGTGTGGCTGGTCAGTGACACGCCAAGTTTACACCATCTACAAATACCTATTTGTGACTCTAGCAGTTTTGAAGGCTCCTAGTGCACAGCTATCTTTGCAGAACCCTCAAGTAGGTGGTCCCAAAGACGCTGGGAAAGTGGTCAGCAAGCACATACCTGGAGGCGGGTGTGCTGGAGGCAATGGTGGGTGGGTGGTCTCAAGTTTGGGAATTTTAGGTGGTGGTGGTGGTTCTAAAAAGAAAAAAGTGGATTAAAAAAGCCACTTACACCCTCTCAGGTAACTAAACCACACAAGCAGAGAGTTCTTTGGAGGAAAAAAAAACAGGCATGAGCAAGGCATCCTAGGAGCAGGAAGAACAGCAGAGCCACAATGATCCCATCAACCCTGTTCAGAGGTACAGCACAGCTCAGACACCTCCTCAACATCAGGACCGGCTGACTGCTCCCTGTCAGCATACTGGCCTCTCTGTCACAAGTCCTTCAACAACTCAAAGGGGCAGTGAGCACTCAGAATGCAGACAGCCCTGCATAGCAGTATCATGTCACCAACCCCCCTGGGTGCTTACAAGAGAATCCTTCAAGTTTACTTTCTCATTCTCAAATATTGATTTCCAGCTGGCAATCTGTCAGCTGTGCATTAATAGTGGACAGCGGAGATCTGGAAGCAGATGAGTAGATAGAACAGCACCAATCCAGGTGGATGGAGACAGCTGCAGAGCCTTAGGGCAGGTGCCTCACCACCAGTTCCCAAAGTATTTGCTAGGTCACCAGAACACGCTACATAAGCCTAACCCTTAAGCAGGCAGGAAGCTCACGGCTGACCTTGAGCTCTATCCTGCTTGTTTCTGGGGAGGCTTCTGTCCTGGAACTCAAGAGCAGCTTAGTTCTAGCCTCTCTACTGGTTTCTTTCCCACACTGCTGATCACTTTCTCATGGTTTCAGGTCACTGTCACTGGCTGGATTTAGGCCCAGATACCCTTCTGCCCCATCCTCTCTTTGGTAAAGGTACATTCCCCTCCCTTTCCTTGGCTTTAGATATGGTAATCACCAAGCAGTCCCAAGGTGGCCTTGAGCTCAGAATCCTTCAGCCTCCACCTCCAAAGGGCTGAGATAACAGGCTCAGCACTGGGCACAAATAACTGAACTTCTAGGTCCCGCCTCTCCTCTAGAATCACAGCCCTGACTCCACACTGCATTTCTGACTCCCAGTAAGTGCCTATCTTGACCTCCTCTCCCACTCTGGCATCACTCCCATCGTCCTCTCCCCACAGCCAGGACAATTTCAGCTGTCTCCGCAATAGTTGCCGCACAGCTGTGTGAAAGCCGCACCCCTTTCTAACAGCCAAGTGAAAAAGTACAGGCTGTTTTACTTCACTTAACCTAACACACCAACTCTTTATTTCAACATGTACTCAATATAAAATCCTAGTCATAACTTTTATGTTCTCTTTTTTTAAACACTTTGAAATAATAACACTGCACTCGGGAGGCAGAGGCAAGTGGATCTCTCTGAGATCTAGGCTAGCCTGATCTACATAATGATTTCCAGGACAGTCAGAGCTACCTAGTGAGACCCTGTCTCAAAACAAAACAACAACAAACAAAATTAGAAGTAACAAACAAAAGCCTTGGAAGTTTGATTTTGTACTGACAGTCCCCAGGATGTGGCCACGTGGCTGATGTGACATGCTGTACAGCATGGGCACTCCCATGTCAACTGTGCATCCCAGATCTCCCCTTCCTGGCCTCATGGCCAGTGCCAAGGTGTTTCCATTATCTTTCCACACCTAACTATTTATCCTATTCATTACCCTACTAATGCTGTCAGGAACCTGACTTCAAATGAGCTGCACAAAAAACTTCAACAGCTCCTAACAGCTCTACAGAGTCTGGTTCTCCATGTGGTCTCTGACCCAACCTGGGAATGAAAACCCATGCTTTCCATCCTATAAAAGGGTTCTTCACACACTAAGAGACTCCTTGTGTCTAGCCCTACTTTCTCAATTCTTTGCTTCCTGCATCCTTTCATCTCAGTGCTCTGGCTGCTCAGAGGCAAAACAAAAACAGTGTTACAAAGGGCTTTGGCTTTCTTAAGCAGCTAGGATATGTTCAGGGAGCACCTGTGTCCTCTGGCTGCCCACAGGCTCTCTGACCCCTCACTGTCTTCTAGGATGGCTCAACTCATCTCACAATAAACACCACTGCAAAAGCCACTCATTCAGGATTACACCTTTATATGCATTTCTAAGCACATTTTTTTTTTACTGTCAGTAATGTCTCCACTTTAATCAAAGTACAATCTAAAAATAGTCTGGTGATGAGCACTCCTGCTGGCAGCTGGCAGACAAAGGTAGCCATGGGCGCTAAGGTTAAAGCTGCTCTATGCCTGTAGACAAAGGTGAAACTGGAAGCCTGCTTACCTGTGGCTTTGTTCTCTTCCTTGGGAGAAACCACCTGTTATGAAAGGAAGCACAACTGTGATTTGAGCCTAGTTTGGGTGATGAAGAGAACACTAACTGGCAAAACATGGCCTCTGGCAAGAAATTATTTGTGACCTGAAGTTGCAGGGTACACTATTGGCACTTAGGAGGTCACCTCTACTTCTTCCCTTCCTACAGTCTTCAGGCCCTTAGTGCATGCGAAGCCTAGGGGCTACTGGTGGAAGCTCGGAACAAATGGCTTCCTCCCCTGGTAGACTGCTGACATGGGGAAGACAGTGCTCTGCCACCAGCAAACTTTTATAAACACTGCATGCCACACCACAACCAGGTTCCAACAGGTTTCAGAGCCTACTAGGTAAGAGAAGCAATGTGGCTGTAGGAAGACAGTGTCTCCTAGCTCTTTAAGGTCATTCATTAACTTCTGGATGCACAATCTGATTGAATTTTGGTGGGTTCACCTCTTGCCTTGGGTGTTGATGGGAGCCCTTAAACAAAGAACTAGCGCTGGGCTGTGGTGGCGCACACCTTTAATTCCAGCACTTGGGAGGCAGAGGCAGGCTGATCTCTGTGAGTTTGAGGTCAGCCTGATCTACAGAGTGAGATTCAGGACAGCCAGAGCTGTTACACAGAGAAACCCTGTCTCAAAAAACCAACCAACCAAACTAAACCAAAACAAAACAAAACCCATGGGACAAGCATCAAAGTGTGATGCTGCCAGCCCACTCACCACGGCCCGCTTCGCCTGTCGGGGAGGACTAGGCTGTGGGGACGGCTTCTTGGGCTGCTGTGCTTGCTGCTGCTGCTGCTGGGCCGACTGCTGGGAGTCCTTCTGCTGTGGTTGAGCTGCTTCAGAGCCTTGAGATGGCTGCGACTGTGGTACTTGTGGCACTTGTGGTGTAGGCTGAAGAGATGGGGGCTGCTGCAGCTGATGAGGGGTATGGTGAGGCATCTGTTGTTTCCCTTGTGAGTAAAGATCCAGGATTTGGTGGCAGATGTCTAAATGACAGCAACAACTGTTACCACAACTGTTACCACAAACCAACATTTTAAACTAAATTTTACCTAGAAAAAAAAATCACCTCTGATTCTTACAAGAACTAATAAGCAGCAATCACATTTCGAACTGTCTTTGTTGTGCACAAAACTGGGTTTTATTTTTAGTTCATTAAGCTCTGTGCACCGACAAAGGAATATCACATTAGACAACCTACCTAAAGATGCTACTGAAAAACCAGGATAGCTACTGATCTGGGAAAGTCCTTTCTTAGGATTTGGGGCCCACAGGAAAAGGAAGCTAGGCATGCCCGGTACCTTCCAGAACATCAACAGGGACATCTTGAACAAACTGTTCCCACCATCTTCTGTACATGGGCTTGGAAGTCCACTCTTGTATTTCAAATTTGCACAAACGTCCCGCAAGATACATTACTGCTACAGCTATGATCTCTGGCTCCCACTGCAGTGACAGGGTGGTGCAAAGACTGGATCAACAGGGAAAGAAAGCCATGGTTTGCATTGTGATATCTAACATTCATGACCAAATCAACACACATAAATTAGATGTCATGTTTAACAACTAGACAGTTTGCTTAATTATCTACAAGAGCCAAAAGTATTATACATTTAAGTCCGAAAACAAGCAGCTGTAAACCATGGTGACTGACTTGCTTTTTAAAGGCACGAAGTGCAGCATATTTCAGAGACTGCTGAGCAATGTGACAGATGAGATCGGGTTGTGTCTTCTTTCTAGCTGCTGAGAACCCAGACAGTGTACTGTCTGCAAATGAAGTCTCATGGTTGCTCAAGCAGCCTGTAAGTCAGTCTCCAGATGCTTCTCTGCAGGCCAGAAGTGCACTTGCCAGCAACTACAGTCACTGGCTCATTAGGGACATTTAAAGTTCAGAAATCATCACAAGAAACCAAACGGACCCTAAGCAGTCCAGCATTCCATGTCATTACATATTCTTCATTTTCCCCTCCCATCACACTAATGCAACAGGGTCAAAGAAAGCTGTGTGGAGAAGCAGATGACTTGGAGTCAGCTCTGGGCAAGTCAACTTTCTTCTACTTGGAGATGAGGGGTTTGCCCATACACCTCTGCATCCTTTAAAACATGAATTCAACAGCATCTGAACATACATACCTGTCATTTACAAATGTCCATGCCATTTGAACCAATTTTTGAATTTTGTTTTTATCACCTAGAAATGGAAAAAAAGAGGTAAATTAATAGGAATAGTAGAAAAGATAATTCACAGGAAGTAAGTATTCACTTAAAATCTACTGTGTGTCAGCACAGCAAAGAGCTGTTGTTTAGAAAATGATGACAAATGACATGGGCTCATATCCTACCTCTTGATATTCTCTCCATGACCTACGCTGAACCACCATTTATGGGAAATGTGGCTCCAAGGCTAATTTTATTAGTCTATTTAAAATCCTGACTCATTTCCCTGTCTCCTATCGCTTGGCAACAGGATGACAGAACCTGTTTCTGCATAAAGGAAAAGCATTAACAGCTCCATTATTGCACTGTCTGAGTGAGCCACGGTCTGGTACATTATACAGGGAACTTTGTTTTCTTTCCTCTTTTGAGAAACATAATCTGAGTACTGTCAAATTAAAAAGATTTGATTTCAGAATGAAAAGTTTTCAAGAAAAAAAAACAATTGGGGATGTGGTTTCAAGGTAGAGCACTTGTCTAACATGCAAAAGTCCTGGGTTCCATCTGAAGTACTAGAAAAAGCCAACAACAATCCAACAGAATCCCCCTCTGTCTCCTTACCTTTGAGCTGCTTTGCGTATTTGAGTAGGAACTGGTATGGATGTTCCACTTGTAAATCAAACTTTATGGTCTGCAGTAAGATCCTCTCCAGCACCATGACTTCCTCCTGCACGGGGCAATGTTGAAAGGTGATAACTACCTTAGTTCTACCTTAGTAGATGGTCTTTGCCCTTTCCTACCTCCACTCAGCCTTTTAACATGGTGCACACTGAAAATCTAAAAACTGAGAAACAGGTGGGCAAATTAGTCAAAGACAACCTAAAAAAAAAGCCAGAAGCTTTTAGAAGCATTATTATGGCAAATACACAAGGCACCTTTGAAAAGCAGGTCTTTAAAACCTGATTTTTAAAATTTATTGACTAAATGTATGTGCATACAAGGTGTGAGTGTGTGTGCTCATGAGTGTGTGTATGCCATAGTGTATGCCTGGATCAGAAAACAACTATGTAGCTCTGGTTTTCTCCACCCATCTTTATGTAGGTTTTGGGGGTTGAATTTAGATCCCTAGGGTTGCACAGTTCTAACTGAGCCATCTCAGTGGTTCCACTTTTGTTAGGGATTTTTGAGGCAGGGTCTCACTCCAGCTCAGGTTGTCCTGGAACTCACTCTGTAGCCCAGGTTGGGCTCAAACTCACAGTGATCTCCTCTGTCAGTTTCCCACGTGCACAAATTACAGGTATGATCCATCCCCTCTGTCAGTTTGACCTTTTCTTCATAGATTACTAAAAAAATGTATCCCTCAGGACCTTCCACTGGATACTAACACGAGAGAAGACACTAGTGGCTTCACAATTCAGAAGCTGTGTGCATAGGGAGATCCTGTGTGCACAGGCTTTATCATCTCTGAGCTTCACTCAGTTATAAAATACGCTGAATCGAGATCATCCTGTCTGAAATGCCGCCTCAAGTCTTAGCCACGTGAAGCTCATTCTTTGTTCACCACTCTTTCTCTCCTGGTATCATGATCCGAGGAAGAGGTCCAGGACTCACACCTGCTCTTTACAAACTGTATGACTCTCAGCATGCACACCTTTGCTATTGTAACTGGGAACTTACTGAGTTTATAGAGTGACTTGGGAAATGGAGACATTCCCAGCTGTGAACTTCCTGCGAAAATCTTTTTCGCTGTGAACAGTTCCCGTGTTGTTTTCTACAAGGCTTATTCTTTAGAGTTTTATCGCTATACACTGACTCTCTGTTCTTCATACTCAGCTAGTCGCCCACCACACAGCCTGATGACACCTAGCACTTACAGATACTGTGGTATTAGAGAGAAAGTTTGGCAAAAGAAAGGGCTTTGAGGAGGGTATAAAATCTCTCATCAATAACTTGCACAAACGCATAGGTTCTGGGAAGAGGAGATGGGTAAGTGGTTCTCACCTGCAGCATTTATGTCATGGAATGCAGAAGATTCTTTAACATTTAGTATTCCCCATCACATGGCAAGTCTGAAGTTTTCTACCCTAGCTCCCAATGATCTCTCATGAAAGCTTTCTAAAATTTCAGCAACTTGCACACTGCAGTAAAAACTCCTTTTCTTGCCTATTATTATCATCAGTGCCAGCTTCCCAGAGGCACCAGCATTTCCTCTAAATGTAGAAATCATCTTTACTGAGTATGTCAATGACTTCCAGACTGTGACCCTTTAGTCTAACAAAGACAGCCCCAGGTCTACTCTTCCTGTGTCTCTCAGATATTCAGTTAATGGGGTAATTACAGGTCTCCATGCAAACACCATTATGCAGGGAAGCTTTATTCAGCCTCTGCTTGTCTGTGCCTCTGGGTAGATTATTCTCAACAGCATCTCCAAATGATCTTTTATAGCATGTACCATAGCTAACAATCAGGTAAATGATTATGGGATTAAAATCTATCCTGCCAGTCCACTGTAAAAGCTACTATAGCAAAGAAAACACCCTGTTTTGCAAAGTGTTTTATGTCTAGTCTTAAGATAGAGGTTGAAAAAAGTATTCTACTAAATATGTAAAAAATTAGCATTGCTGGGAAAAACTGGTTAAAGCAAAGCTAGTACAGAAAGTCCCCCAACTAACCATTTTACCATTCTTGAATACTTACACTGCCAAAACAATTCTTTCATCTCTGCCTAAGGAAAATGTCTTCCCTGATTTTTTTGTCCTCTGATCTGGGTGCTTCCCTATGCCTTTCAGTTCCCATATCATGTCTGGGAGACTGTGCTTGACAGATAGGAAGGGGCAGCACTGATTACTTAGTCCTTTTAATATTTATGCTGTTGCAGGTTAAGCGGGGGGCTTGGATAAAGCAAGTATACAGTACAAAACCTATCCCATTTATCCAAATCCATAAAGCACCACACAATAGTGCACAGTTGCTACTATCAGGTGCCTCCTCACAGTTGGTCCCAGATCTGTGACATCTTACCCTAACCCATCTTAGCTACAAAGATCACTTGTCCTGCTGCCAAGGCTTCCCTAAAGCACATGATTAGCATGACTAGTCAATCAAGGATGTAAGATCTCACTGCTCTGTAGAAATCAGATATCCATGGACATAGAACACATTCTTCACAGGCACATTTTTAAAAAAACAAAATTGCATTTCTGGTTATTGTTAATTTAAGTTTCGAGTAGGTTCAAATATTTATGAACAGGGTAACACATATAATTAAATTTGGGTCAGAATGATCCACAGTGACAACCCTTACAAAGTGTTAGTCATAACCACAATATGTAATATGACTCTTGTTAGTTCTGCAAAGCTATACGGAAAATAGCTACATGTTTTATACACACATATAAATGTTGCTTTGGTAAAAGAGAAGACAGTTGTTATGAGATACTACAAGGTAGTGAAGAAAGACAAGATCTGGCAGATTTGATAGCTCGTTAGGTAAAGGTGCTTGCCATCAAGCTAACAACCCGAGTTCAACTGACCTCCAAACATGCACCATGGCACATGCACACCCCTTGCCTCCACCCCCAATAAATAAATATAACTTGGGGGAAAAAAGACCATTAATGATGTCAAGCATCAACATTCTAGCCTCGTTTGAACTAGGATTTTGAGTTTCTTCTAAAACATTAATTTGTCCTTCAGTCAACAAATATCTTGAATGTCTTTGATCAGACAGACACAGTCAAGTCTTTGCTTGCATGGTCTTACAGGTGAGACAGGAAGAAGAGTATCTGCGTGGTTATTGGGTGAAAATCTATATAATGGACAGAAAATTAAACTCAAGGTGGTAAGTGAAAGAAAACAATCTGAAATGGCTACTTGTATGATTCCTACTCTGTCTTTACAGAAGATGGGGAAAACAGTAAAGTCAGTAGCTGTTAGCCATTAAAAGGGGCAGTAGGCCAAAAGGCAGAGCACAGAGGATTTGCAGGACCCAGCAAGTATACAGTACAATACCTATCCCATTTATCCAAATCCACAGAATGTATAAAACCAATGCCTGAACCTTGAATACTAGAGTTGGGTGGTAAGGATGTGCCACCTCTAACAGACAATCCATACTGCTGACAAGAGGAGAGGCTGTGTGTTGTGATGAAGGAGTACATGATAATTCTTGGTATGTCTATTTGGTTTGGCTCTGAGGCTAAAACTGACCTAAAATCCAGTAAACTGTTTGGCCATTGTGGTCCATGCCTATAATTCCAGCACCTGGCAGGTAGGCTGAGGGGGTTTAATATCCATGGCTAGACCCTGGCTCTAATTTAAGAAAAAAAAAAGCAACAGAACAAAACAACTTTGGAAAAAACTCCAAGACAGAGAGTTTGAGCAGTATCAGACTCTGGAGACCTAAAAGTGCTACAAATATGGCACCTTCCACATTCTTAAGAAGCAAAGACAGAGCAGTCAGAACACTCAGCAGGTAAAGGTGCCTGCTTCCAAGCCTGACCACCTGATGCCCAGTACTCCAGTGTGGACGGAGAGAAACAACTCCCTCAAGTTGTCTTCTGACTTTGAGAGGCGTGTGCATGTACCATGTATGTGCCAGATATTTGATTACTGTGACTGAAAGTTAAATGGTCAATAGCTAGGCAGGAGATCTTCAGGACAGAGAGAGCTCTGGGAAGAAGAAAGGGGAGCCACCAGCCAGAAAGAGGAAGCAGGGCATGCAGGAAGAGAGGTAAAAGCCATAAGCCACATGGCAACACAAAGATGAATAAAAATGGGCTAATTTAAGTTATAAGAGCTAGTTAGAAACAAGCCTAAGCTAAGGCTGAGCTTTCATATTTAAATCTCTGTGTTGTTATTTGGGAGCTGGCTGGTAGAACAGAGAAAGACTCATTACACATGTACATATGCATTCACACAAAACAAATATAATAAAGAAGCAAACACAACCGTGCCTGTCTTCCTGAGTCAGAATCAAGCCAGCTGGGAGTGGGAGTCTGTTGAATCCACTAGACATGCTGCCATTTTCAGAGCTCTCAAGTGCTGTCCTCCTGCATAGCAAGAGTACTTGGGCAAGCCTAGGACATATAACCTCCCTTTACAAAGCCAGGCAGGCTTTTCCATAAGGTCTTCTTAGGAACCCAAGAACAGGCAGGCACAGTAGCTAGAGCCCTTGCCAACATTCCAGGTGGTAAGATATGAAGGCAGGAAGTTCGGATTCTTACCTTTGGGTCATCTCCAAACTGACCGAACTGGACATCATTTAATAAACTACGAGCCGTTTTGATGATATCTTTACATTTTTTTGGCGTTTCCTCTACTTTCCCAGCCAGAAAGAGACAACAAGCTCCTGTTACCTTAAAAAAAAAAGAAAGAAAGAATAAACACTCTTGACTGGTTAGCAGAGATCCCATGGGACAACATGAGAACGTTCTGACTTTACAGTTAACCAGTCCTCAGTCTCCTATCCATAGCTCATTGCAAAATCCCAGCACTCTGAAAGCTGGGAGGACATGCTACAATCCTAAAAACAAGTGGCCTGTAAACCAATTAAAATTTACCACCTTCAGACTGTGGGGAGTGTGTGTGTGTGTGTTTGCCTAGGATGCATGGCACCTTGGGTATGAGCCCCTAGCCTGCAACAAAAAGAAGAAACATGATTTTTCGAAGATAACTGTCATGATACAAAGAAAATAACTGGAGGAACAAACTTCTGGGTCATTCCTTTCCCACTTCTACATGGAAGGCCAACAGCTCAGTGAGCAGAGCCTGCTCTGGAAACAAGTTCAGTCTGTCAAGGCACACTTGCTTTCCTCCCTGCTGTGATCTAACGTGTATACCTGTTCTGCTCCCCAACTTACGTGGTGAAACTAATTCCCAGAGTGCAGCTCTTAGGACTACTGCCCCCCTGAAAGAGGCCTGAAACAGTCTGGTTCTCTCCACCACTATCCGAGGACACAACAAGAAGGCAGACTTTCTGTGAAGAATGGCCTCTCAGCAAACACTCCATCTGTCAGCACCTTGGTCTTGAACTCCCAACTTCAAGCATGAGAGGAATTATATGTTTGCTATAAGTCACTTAGTCTAAAGTATTCTGTGACATCAACCAAGAGGACGAAGCCAGAGACCCTCCAGTTGCTTCCGGGTCTCTTCAATTACACACAACATGCAATTCTGATTGCGCTGAACGTTAGACACTCTGCCAGTGGATAAAGCTGACACTGACATGACCTCCTTCAAGAACCATACAAGCCAACAAGGAAAACAGGTACTAAAGGCTTATTATGGTCTGACTCAGCTTACTTTCCCATCTAGGGTCCCTTTTTTAAATTTTTAAATGTTTTTGATTTCATGTATACCAGTATTTTGCCTGCATGTCTGTATGTGTTAACAGATGCATGTTGGTGCCCTTGAAGGTCAGAAGAGGGAGTCATATTCCCAGAAGCTGGAATTATAGGTGCTCGGGATTGAAATGGGGTCTTCTCTAAGAGTAGCATGTACTCTAGCCAGCCAAATGAAGTTCTTGACTGATGACTGGTCATCATACTGTGTGCTTCCTTCTGCACCTTCTTAAGCTGTTTCTTTTCTTTCTTTTTTTAAATATTTATTTATTTATTCTGTGTGTCTGCAGGCCAGAAGAGGG
>LOJH01002084.1:12500-30470 GCA_001685095.1 Ellobius talpinus
GAGACCTGACTTCAGCTCAGCTCTAAAGCCTCGGGCTGGACACAGAGAATGACAGCTGCTGGGAGGTGCTGCTAGGTGTCCCTTGGTGCTCAGGTAATGGCTGAGCTGATACTGACTGCACAGGTACTGGCAGGATTGACATTACTGAGTATAGGAAGACAGTGGGAGTCATAACACGCCATCATATGCACACAGAGTTCTCTACTGTGGTAGCCAGTCAGTGACATGCACAGTAGTGAAAAGTTGTAAATAATTTCACAGCCCATTTTTACAGGACTTGATGGAAGTCTGCTGGGATCAGCCCACAAGCTCCTCTGCTAGGAAATGATGCTAACAGACTACAGAGGGTGTTTCTCTACCAGAACAGCCAGGTGTCCATTGAATAAGCTAGTAACACGAAGCCACCTGTGTGAGTGAGATACTATGAGGCCCATATTCGATGCCTCTGGGTGAGAAAGTAAAATACCATCTCTTGGTATTTTGTTCTGTATAAAAATGGAATATTATGTCATCATTAAAACCATTTTTTTCAAGAGAATTCTTCACTCTGCAAGAAAATCAATATCACAGCTCACATTAAGGGAGCTTGGTGGGTCAGTAAACACTAACACTAGAAAGAGTCTTGTAAATTAATAGACATCGCTAGGTGAGAAATTATGATTAAGTAATAATTTCTACCTTATTCTTCTGACTTAATTTATTTATATTTTTAAATAAGCTTAGAAGGTATATTATTTTCCCTTGATGTGATAGACTACCTGGACCAAAAGCATTGTAAGGAAGAAAGGATTTCTGTTGGCTTACAGTTCCAGATGGATAAAGTCCACGCTGGTGGGGAAGGCATGCCAGCAGGAGCCTGAGGTCAGCCTGGCAGTCGAGAAGCACTGAGACCACATTTGAGCTACACATAAGAAGGAGAGGGAGGGGAGAGAGAGAGAGAGAGAGAGAGAGAGAGAGAGAGAGAGAGAATGAGAATGGATCACTGTGAATGATGGAAGTGCTGTCCCTCTGTGAGGTCCCTTCTTCCAAGTTGCCCTAGGTCACTTCAACTTTGTTCACTGGAAATAGATCACAGAATACTCCACCCACCCCATCCCTTGCACTAGGTCAGGGAGTATCCTTAAATAATTCTTGGTCATTTTTTTAAATCAACATAGTGTTCAGGCTTGGGCAGGTGATTGAACGACCTTGTTCATATATCATCCTGGAAGCAGCATGGCTTCTACAGAGGGCCCATTTTGAGCTTAACCCTATCTGCCAGTGTGAGGAGTGTGGAGCCAAGAGGTGAAGAAGGTGAGGCTGTGTGTGGCTCTCCCACATGCAGGCTCCAACCTAGGAGGATGGAAGATGGCCCCGTGTCCCATGCGACTCCCCTTGTCTTGTGTGAAGGGAGCTGAGGATGCTGGTGGAAAGGCCTCCTCGCAAACATCCGCAGACACAGCAGAACAGGAGCTATACACAGCTTCAGACTTGCTCTGTAAATGACGGCTCTGGTAAGGTGACGGCTCCAGCACTCCTCCTGTGTGGAGACAGGTGAGACTACAGATCTGAGGGAGAATGGTAAGGCAGAGGATCTTATTTGGCACAAACCAAAAACTGTAAATAAAATGGTGGCTTGATCCATTGAAAGACAGAACTCATTCAGCCCAGAGGACAGCAGGATCTCCTTTCTGTATGGCTTTGCTTTATGCATACAGTTGGACAAGGCCAGTGCACACTAAATACAAGCTGGGGCATTCTTCATGCACCAGTTGTTCACAAATAAATATTGATTGAGTGCCAAGTACATGCCAGGTACCACGAGCTATTTGAGAACTCTGGATGCAGCCATGAAAACCTTTGCCTTGATCAGTCTTGCGTTCTAACTGTAGCATCTGAAAATAAGTAAACAAACAAGGTACTAAGCAGGTTTCTATGCGGGGGCTGGGAGTATCTCCGGGACAGAGCACTTGCCCAGCATGCACATTTGATCCCCAACATCACAGAAACCAGGCATGGTGGAGCACCCAGGACTGTAATCCCAGCACTACAGAGATGGAAACAGAAGGATCAGAAGTTCAAGGTCATCTTTGCTGACACAACAAGTTCAAGACCAACCCTGTGGCAACAACAGAAGGGCTCACACTGGGTGGGTCAGAGCACTTTCTGATCTTGTAGAGTTCAGTTGCCAACAGGAGGCTCATGACCACCTGTAACTCTAGCTCCAGGGGAGCCGGTATCCCTGAGACTTGACACAAATGTGCACATACCCACATGGATACCCATATATACATAAATAAATAATCAAATCAATCTTATAAAAGCAGAAAAATCATTATATGTTAAATAGTGTTAAAGTGGAAAAAAATCATAAGAAGTAAATATGCACAGTCTAGGAAAATGCTTTAAATGCTCACTCTGAGCACTCAAACTTGCTCAAAATCTATGGGAAACAAGGTGTCGGCCACGGGTTATCTGGGGAAAGGGAATCCCAAAAATGTAAAAGCGATGCAAAGTCCTGGGTCACAAGGGCCCAGTATACAGTAAAGCATCAAGGAGACCACTGTGGGCAGAATGGGGTAGGGGGGTAGGCAAGAGGAGTAACTATGTTGCCTCTATTTGAGAACTTTAGTATTATTGGGCACCAACTGAGGCCTGGAGGGAAGAGGTGAGTGGGCTGATGGGTGCTGAGGACAGCGATGGATGCTTGAGGCATGATGGTGACAACCTGGACCAGGTTTGCTGTGATGGAAGACTGGAGAGGTGACAAGAGGGAAGACCTAACAATACTGACGTGAGCGACAGGCAGCAGGGACTCTGGAAACCAGACCTTTAGCTGAGCCCCTTCTTAAGAACCATCTTCTGAGAAGGAGACACTACAATGTTACAGGGAACTAACTCTTCAGGGTGATGTGGATTTGGGGAGTGAGAGGCCTTGAGTATTCTGGGGAATGTTTGAGTTTAGAATTTGTGGTAAGGAATAAAGTCAATCAGACTAGAACAAAGAAGCACAAAATTCCAGAGAAGTAGGATATTTTATAACCAGAATTGCTATGTTTTATAACCTTAGAAAACTCACTGAATAAAATGTCTGTCATTAAGTCTCCAAATTATAATGCCCTTACATATAATTTAGGCCCATCTGTTCTCTCGATGCCCGTTTCCTGCTCTTATCCTTTCAAGCAGTCCTTGGCCTTTAGAGAGCAAAAAAAAAATACTTTTCCTTTTGTTCTACATAGAAAACGTTTCCCCATCTCCAGTCTTACCCCGGATGATGGCCGTCTGTCTATCTGCCACCAGCCCACCTCTCCCTAATCCCCAAGCCTAGATTCTTCCTTCACCTCTCCATGGAACTCCACTAAGAGTCAGGCCATTCTCCAAAGCTGCATGGTTCCCCACTGACAGAATGACCTCCATCCTGCCCAAGGTGGCTTCTTGGTCAGTACCAGCAGGTCTCAGTATCCCTTCTCAGCTTTATCACACATGGCAGCTGTCTGTCTTCTTCATCTCTGTGGATGATTGCTCACCTGTTCAGAATGGACTTGCCCTCTGACCTGTATTGACTGCTAGCAACAAGCACTGTGGTCTCCAGGGTGTACCCAAGTCACTTGTGCCATGATGACCATGTTCCTTCCCAGTGTATGAGGCACCTCTTCTGTAACTGGGCATTCTCCTAGCCCTCTTCAGTGAAATGAGTCTCTAAGTGTTCCCCTCTCTGCTTTGTCCGTCATTTGACCATCTCTCTCCCATGGTCTGATCATTCTGTGTCTTCAGTCTTCTGCCATCTGTTATTGGACTCCCATCTTCCACTGTTTAGCCGAAAGCTCCCCCGAACACCACCTGCCCTTTCTGGGAGGCTGGGCTTCCTTTGGCCTTTCTGGTTCTGGTCAGGTTGTTTAAGCTGCCTGTTCAGTTTCATCCTGATCTTTACTCCACCATCATATGTGACTTTGTGTTTAGCTGTCTCTGTGCCATTTCCCCTGCAGTCCAGAGAGACCCACAGAGAATGGCCTGAGGCCCTCGCCATGGGAGCATCCCGTCTAAGCTCAGAAGATATGCATTGGCTTTGTTATTTTCTTCTTTCTCTTTCCTTGCACCTCTCTCTCCTTTCCATCCTTCCTTCTTTCTTTCAGTTCTCTTCCTCTGAACACATGTGGGATTCCAAGCAACAGAGAGAGAAGAGTCAACCAAAGCAGGGCCTTTGGTCATGCGGACATATGGCAAAGGAAGACATGTCAGATTAGAGAGGAACCTACGATTTTAAAGACACAACAAACCAAGCCCCAAGAGCTGCTCTCGTTTCCTTGAGGGCACATCTGAGATCTCAGCGTGTCTGTGTATTTCACCAGTATTCCTCTGGCCTGACTCAGTCCCACAGTCAACACAGACTTCCTGTTTCCTGTCTCCTCACTGTGCTTCCAGCCCCTTGGATCTTGATGATGAAAGGCTCCCCAGAATCACAGGTTGTCAGGGATCTGAGGTTTCCAAACTATGAGTTCTTTGTACAGGGACACAGTTTCCCTGAAGCCCTCCCTCTAGATCCTGCTTGGTTTCCATAGAAACCCCTCATCCGGCTGCACATTCCCATGTCTGATGGTCACTTAATATTTCTGTGTGTGGCTCCTATTTGTCCTCACGTCGTCTTCTCCACTGGAGTGTGAAGCATGTTTCATTTATTGTAGTATCTTCCTCAGGACATGCCTTTGGCTTCTGCACATTCATACCTGCGATTGTAGAACAGGTGGATTAGTGCATGGTGTGCTAATCCTTTCTCTCCTCACCCCTCTTTCCCATTTAACTCCTGTCCCCTCAAGATTTGTGTTTATCTCCTGGGCTTACACTGCTCAACACTGATCTCTAAAGCCATGCCAACTCAAGCCATCCACAGAATTTTATGAAAGACAACTCTGTACGTCCTAATCAGCACCCAGTAAGGATAATGGAGTAGGCCTTTGAAGTTGGGATTTACCTGTTAGAGGCCAGCCCCATAGTATCACCGGGCAGACCCAATTAACCTCACCCCCCCCTGAGTTCCCCACTCAAGCCATTTCTGTCCCTAAGTGGCCACTGCTCAGGCACTGCTCCAAAGAGACAGAGTGAAGATTGCAGAGAGGTGTTTCTGCCTGCTGGGCTCAGGGCCAGCCTCTCTGAACGGGGCTCAGTCTACACATCCCATCCTTTCCTTTGTGCCTTCTTACTAGAATTCCTTTTTATAATAGTCTTGTTCTTCGAGACTTTCATATGTATTTTGAACATGCCCCCAAATCCTTCCATTAACACCCTCTGTATCCTCCATCCCTTCCCAACAGACTAGGAAATTTCTTCTTTTATTTTCCTCCCACTGAGTTCAGTTTGCATCGCCCCAGCTATGCAGGGGTGGGAACTTCTCTTGCATATCATCAACCTATGAAGGGCCATATCTTTAAAGAAGATTGAGTCTCCCTTTCTCAGGAACTATAAAATGCCAATAGCTCCTCGGCTGGCAGTAGGATTTCACCCTCTGCTTCCCAGGTTAGGAATTTTTTCTGGGTGGAAGTTGGCAATTCTTGCATATTCTGTCACAGTAACTGTCATGTGTTTACCTGCCTTGTTGTACCTGGAAACGAGCTTCCTTGATTCCTGACCACCTCTGGCTCTAGAATCTTTCCATCTCCTCTTCCTTGAAGATACATAGGAAGGAACTCCATGATTTTCACCATCTTTACAGTATTATGTTTCCCTATAACATCTGGGCTTCAGCCAGGTGGTGGTGGTGCACACCTTCAATCCCAGCACTCGAGAGGCAGAGGCAGGTGAAGCTCTGTGAATTCGAGGCTAGCCTGATCTACAAGAGCTAGTTCCAGGACAGCTAGGACTGTTATACAGAGAAACCCTGTCTCAAAAAACAAACAACAACAACAAAAAGCATCTGGGCTTCTTTATGGGAAGAAGTGAGTTTAGAACTCAGTGATTCTCTGAGGAGTTAGTTGGCTCAAACATGTGGCATTTAAGCATGATGCACCCCTTTCCTGAACTTGAGAAGCTTCTGTTGAAGGCTTCCTCTCTGGTTTGCACTGTATGTCATGCACACCCCTTCTCTGTTCCTCCTTCACCATCTGCAGGTCCATGTGGCCCCACACATCACTCATGACCCGCTTCATTCCCAGCTGAAGGATGCCACGAGGAAGAATGCCTCATCTAGTGGATTAGGAGGCGAAGTTGCCCTGGTGTTTTATCTAGTCCTTGAGAGATTTTGCTTCCTGGAAAATTCTGTCATGTTTTATGAGGATCATTTGTCAGTGGCTAGAAAATTGGCCATGCATGATGCACAGCCAAGAGGACTAATGAGTTTTTTTCTGAAGTGTTCTGGCAGTGTCGGGTGCAATGCTCACAGTGGACCTCACATTCACAGCACCTGCTAGCGTGTTCTGATGACGAGGGCTACATGGTCGTATTGTAGAGCGCCCATGGCTGCTCAGAGTCTCGTGCCACTGTGAATGGTCTGGGTGGTCGGGATGGAGGGCACAATGGAGTTGCTGAGAAGCCCTTTAGCTTTCCCAGAGTCCCCTAGATTGGAACTTTGCACATGAAGAAACTCTGAACCTATGAAGAATTCACCCAGAAGGCAACACCAAGAATAGGCATGACCATTCAAAGGAAGATTGACTTTTATTCCACCCTCTATGTGCTGGCATCTAATCCAAGATGTCAGAGTGTGTATGAAGGCTTGGGGAGGAGCAAGACCCAGGCTGGGGGCTCTGCATCTCCAGGTTTGTTGGATGGTAACTTTCACACCTGTAGGAGTGATAGCAAAAAAAGTGCATAATAGAAGTGTTCTAATTGAAGATCTAGCCAGAGCCTGTCACACCTAGCACTCTAGACCACTCCTGGATAGTCCGCCGACAGCCATGCTGGTATCTAGCTCTGTCTGAGTGAAGGCTGGACTATGGCAGTTGGTGGTGGTTCCCCATGGCTCTCCAGTGGGCACCACTTCATCCATATCCCTGTTGGCGGACCACTTCTCTCAGGGATTTAAGAGATGAGTCTCAACTCTGCCTTGCGAGCCACTACTCAGCCAACGACGGCATGTGACTGTGACTCTTTCCCATGCTGCCTTTCCACAGTGCCCACCCATTCTTCATATTTATCTGAGGTTTAGCTATGACCCATGGCGCTATGTTAATTCTCAGAGTCTTTAAAATCCCAACCGCATTGCCCCATGGGGACGAGAAAAGGATGCCTTACTGAATCCTGCTCATGCAGGCATTTTGCCCACAGATATCTTCATTCAGAAAGCACTGTGAGTATCTCAGAGCCAGCTCTTCCTTCTTTACCCCCTAGAAAACACCAAAGAAAATGTTTCATTGTAAAAATTACATCTCTGTGTCTATGGTCCCTCCTTGGTTCAGTTCCTTACATGTGGGCCCAGAGAGACAGCCTGCCCACCATCTCTCCTGTCACTCAGAATTGTTCAGTCCTTGATGTGTATCTGTTAGCTGTGGGTCAGGCACTTAGTTCTCTGGGGTGAGCAGCGTGGTTAATACTCTGGCAAAGGGGCCCAGCAAGCCTGCTGCCACCTGCTGTGTTCTCTGTACTGTACTAGATGCTGGACTCTCTTCAGCCATCCATTCTGTTTGGGAAGGTTCAACCCAATAGACAGACAAAAACCATCTAAATAGGTGACTGATATCATAGGAAATGGGAGGCAGTGAGGCATGAAGCAGGGCATGCTGTGGTTAGAATAGTCCAGGAAGATATCGTCTCTGAGATGATACATAACTGACACCCAAGAGTAAACCGGGATGAACCTAACCCCAGGGGCAAGAGAGAGCAAGGGCATAGCTACCAAAAGGAAATAAGAGCTGGAAGAAAGGGGCCTGTGGCTGGGTGCTAACGAGGCCAAGGATGGGGCAAATGGATTTCAGAATAGACACCCAAGGAAGCAGATTGCTAGTGATGGGCTCCACCAGGGAAATTGGACTAGGGAAGGAGATGACACTTCCTGTCAGGGAGGTGGAAAAAGGGAGCTTTGCATCCCATTGCTGGGAAAGCGAATTAGTTCAGCTGCTGTGGAAAAGAGTGTGCAGCTTCCTTTAAAGATTTTCAGTCGAGCTGGTGTGGGACCTAGCAAACCCACAGCAGGGTGTGTACTCGGTGAGCTCCATGGAAACAGGATGAGACTATAGAGAGACATCTGTACCTCCATGTTCACCATTTGCAGCACCCAGGTGGGGGCATCCACAGGTGGATTAAAATATTGTAGGTTAGTTGTTGTCAACTTGATACAAACTAGAGTCCCCCGAAAAGAGGGACCCTCAATTGATGAATTTCTTTCATCATATTGGCCCATGGGCATTCTACTGAATATGTTCTTAATTGCTGGTTGGTACAAGAGAATTCTGCCCTCTGTGGGTGATGTCATTCCTAAGCGGGTGGCTGGAGTGTGTGAGGAAGATAGCAGACAGGCCAAGGAAAGCCAGCATATAAGCAGCTTCCCTTCATGCTCTCTGCTTCACCTCTGCCTCTTGTCTTTTCCTTGGCTTCAATTGATCATAAACTATGACCCCCCCAAGCCAAAGAAGCCTTTCCGCCTCACACTGATTTTGGCCAGTATTTTATCATAGCAACTGAAAGCAAACTAGGCCATGGTACAGAAATCTATGGACTACTATTAGACCGTGCAAAGGAAGGCAATTCTACGGCTGGTGCAACATGGACAAACCTGGAGGACATTAAAGGGAGTAACTAGACATAGAAATGAAAACTTCAAGTCCCTCACTGCTACGCAGAACCCAGAAACATCATGGTCTTAGAAACAATGAGTAGGATAACAGCTGCCAGAGGCTGGGGGTCTGTAGTAGGTAGGTGGACAGGATCAATCGAAGGATTTTAGTTAGGAGGAATAAACTTGGGTGACCTATTGCACGGTGAAGTGATTAGTTAGCAATGATGTAATGTGTTTTTGGAAATTGCTGAGAGAATAGATCCTAAATGCTTGCATCACTCACTCACTCTACACACACACACACACACACACACACACACACACATGCACACACACATTTAATATGTGAGTGAGGGACATGTCAGTTAGAATGGTTTAAATGTCACAAAAGCCAATCTGAATGCCCCATTACATCCCACAGAGATGATTGTAATGTGTGCCTATGTGAGTCTCTGTATACCACATGCTTGCACGTACCTGTGAGGGCCAACAGTTGGCATCGATTCCCTGGAATGAGCTACAGGTGGTTGTAAGCTGCCTGGCGTGGGTGCTGGGAATGAGCCTGAGTCCGCTCTAAGAGCAGTGAGTGTTCTCAACCACTGAGCTATTTCTCCAGATCTGTTAATTACATTAAAGAAAAATGAATGCTGAGCTTAGAGCTTTCCCCACAGTGGTTGGGCTCTCTGCCTTCTGTCAAGACAGTGGGCCCTGGTGAAGCTAGACAGTACTCTCAGCCCTGCATTCTCTGAACCTGGTAACTGGCAGACTCAGGGATACCCTGGGGCCCTTGACTGAGTATGAAGGCTAGTTGGAACTCTAGTAGTGATTTGGTTCTATTTGAACTTGGGCAATTTTTATCGCCTTTGAAATCTCATTCATTTGGGTTTAATAAAAAATAAATAATTCATGGGGCCTGGAAAATGAAAGGGAAAGGAAAATAAAGAGCTATGTCTTCGGCCATAAACAAAGGGGCAGCTTGGCACTCAGCACCATTCCCCAGTGTCTGCTTCCAGCACTGACTGGCTTCTGGGAGGGCGCATCAGACCAGAGGAGGGAGTCTACTTCACCCAACTTCTGTGGGCCAGGAATTGGCAAGAGATAGACAAGCTCACCTTCCCTGAGGCCCCGCCTCCTGCCCACCAGTCCTTCCAGTGGCCTAACAGTAATCTCTGGCTCTTGTTCCTGTGCATGGGAAATGATTAGCTTCGGTAAATGTCAAAAGTGGCTAAGACAGCTTTGATTATTAAAATGGTACTAAAAGTCTGCCGGGAATCACCTGCTCGTTACAAGGTGTGGAGGGGGTTGGGAGGGGGTTGGACCTCTGACTTTCTGTGGAGTCAAACTTAATGGAGTCATCACTCCTTGCTTTCCTAACAAAGGGGCAAGCAGAGTATTCTTCCTTGTGCCTAGAATCACTCAAGAAGTAGCTCAAAGATAGGAACACTACAACCAATCAAGCCCACAGGTCTAACTTTTAGAAAGCAGAGTGTCTGGATCCTGGATGTGGGGAGGGAGCAAAAGCCAAGCCTACAAGGTGGAACCCTGTGGGCCTGCTGACTTCTGTCAGTTGGCAGTGTTGTGTGTTGGAACTGGAGAGCTGCTGGGGCGAGCCCTTTCTAACCTACACACAACTGTCATGGATGGCATACAAGCTGCAGTCCAAGATTTGACTGTAGGTCCCAAGGTTTTAACAACTAGGAAAGTTAGGTGACATGAGAAAATATTCATTTTGATGTTCTTACACAGGAAAAGATATGTGTAAAAAGCATAGAGTCCCTTTTCTTGAGTTGTCCACTACCCAGATTTCCTTCTTTGCAAAAAGATGTATATTGAATTATTTATACCCCAAATGTTTGTTTTTATTTACTTGAAATAATTTTTAAAACTGGGTATGGAATAAATATGCAAAATGTTAGTGATAGTCAAAATCTGAGTGATGATTACCTGAAAAATAATTTTACTGGATGCCATCTACTTTCCACAGTGATTGAAGTAATTATTAAAAGCCAACCACTAAGAATCTCCTACAGCTAGGTTCCAATCTGTGCTATGGTATTATTTGACTTGACGGGGGCGGGGGGCATCAGGGATTACATGATCTGATTGGCAGTCCACTGGCCACATCCCATCACTTGTCAGAAAGGTCAGGCCCCTGAAGGAGCACTCTGGATTGGTGTGCTTTGGGGCTGAATTAGCAACAGGGAACCTCAGAGCTGAGTGTCTTTGTAGGAAAGAGGAAGTCCACAGGGTAGAAACCCTAGACCCCCGGTGGGCCAGCATGTGGATGTGAGCTGAAGTTTCAGCAAGAAAGAAAAAACGAGAGAAAGAGAGAGAGAGAGAGAATACCTATGTTAAAGATTCTAGAAGACTAAATGACTGAACTTCAAAATTACAGGGAACTAAAATGTTGCAATCCAGAGACAAATTAGCTGTTATTAGACCCTTTGAAAACCATCCACTGCCACTCTTGTGTCTGACCTAACATCCTGTGGTTATCCAAACCTTCAAATGTGTTTTACATCCACCAACTATAGCTTCCATCCCATCCCAGCCTCATCCTAGTAGGGACCATCTCTCCAACCCCGCCCCTGCTATTGCTAGTTTATATCATTTCTGGTGCCATCATTACTGATGGTGAATATAATTTTCCAAGCGGTACACACTTAATTCAACTGCTAGGGTTCCAGCCATCCATCAGAAAGTGAGATTCCAACAGTGCAAGTTTAATCTGGCTACATGGACAGAGACACAGCTGGCTCCATCACTTGTCTCTGCAATGCCCTGATCTTTCAGACACAACACAACGATGATAAAGTCTGCTTTATAAGAATGTCATAACAATCACGCGGAAACAACCATGTCAAACACTTCTAAATGTGTCTGGCAATCAATAAGCACTCAACAAACACTGCCACAAATATTGTCACAGGTGTGTGTGCCGCTGAGGAACCTGTCACAGAGAATCATGATTTATGCCAGGGGCTAATGGAAAATATTTATTTTGGTTATTTTCTTGTCTAGGTAGCACCGGAGAGGAAAATAAAAATATAAACAGGCAGGTATTTCCCCTTTGTTGGCAAGCATGATTCGGCTGATAAAATTAGATGTCTCCACTTGTCTATTTTTTTCTGTCTTCAGACTGGAGCAGAAAAATTCCATCCAAAAGGAAGGAGACCCCCCAGCATGGTTTTGATTGACAGGTGACTGAACAGTTGATTTACAGCAAATTACTGTGGAAGGAGGGTCAGCAATTAAGGATAATTAAGGTCTGCAATTTCACATTGCAGAAGTACATATGTGTGTGTGTATATATACATATATATGAGACAAGATCCTTTTCCTTACACAATAATAGGCACACAGGAGCGTAGGCTTGCAGTTAAGAGCACTTTTTGCTCTTGCAGAGGACACAGATTCAGTTCCCAGCACCCACATGGCAGCTCACAACATGCTGAGGTTGTCCAGTGCCCTATTCTAGACCCCAAGGATACCAGGCACACACAGTATAATCTATATACATATAGCTTAAAAATATTCATAAACCTTCAATAAAATAAGTAAATCTTTTAAAAAGATAAAATAGAAAAAAGTAGCAAAGCGTACAAATGTCTACATTTTTAATGTCTGGTTGGTAGTTTTATGGTGACCCAAAGGTGGGGACTTGCTCTGTCTAGTTTCCCCTGTACTGCTCCAAATGGTTCTTCTGTTGGCTCTAATGGAAGATGCAAACTTGAAGATGCAATGTCACAAGTGGAATCCAGCAACTTTGAGATCAGGAGAATTTGGGCTCAGATCACGTGCAGAACACATGGGGTGGGGTATCACATGTCTGAGACCCCATCACTAACACTGACACCACAGTTCTCAACAACCTGAGGACTTCCCATTAAAGAGATATTAAAACACCTGGTGACACTGGGCCAGTTATTTCAACAAGGAGCTTCAGAAGGAAGAAATTACAATATCTTTTAGCAAGAAATTGACAGCAGGTCAGAAGAGTATCTCAACAAAGAGTGAACAGGAAGAAAGCAGTTTTGTACATTGCTTTCTATGACAAGGCTTAGGATGAGATCTCCCCATTATCAGATCTTGGAAATGTACAACTGTCAACGACCAGCACCATAGGAGAGCCTACTAAACAGCAGGGCTTCTTTTCTTCCCTTGGCTTCTGACTCCCACCATCCTGCTGTCTTCTGGTCTGAGGTTGGCTGCTTTGGGAACCTCATCTAAGAAGCTATGTACCAGCTGTTCTTCTGTAACAGGCTTATTGCATTCAGCCTAAGTCTCTCAAGGTGCATACAAGGTGTGACATGCCTTAGGATCTTTTTCTTCGTTGAGACTGGATACTCTTTCCTGGTACACACATGGCACATGTCCTTCACCCATTCCTTTGTTAGGGAGCAGTTGGCCACTATGGTGTCCAGGCTTTGGAGTCATTGTGCTTGAAATGAATGTGTGGTTATCAGTGTTACTTTGAGAACTTGCTTTTAATTCAAGCATGCACATATGTGTGCATGCATGTGCGTGTGTGTGAGCACATGCATGTGTGTGCACTCTATGGAGCCATAGGTCATCACTGGTTATCTACCTCAGTTGTTCTCTGCCTTCCTTTTAGAGGCAGAGTTTCTGACTGAACTGGAGCTCACCAATTCCACTAGACCAGCTGGCCAGTGAGCTCCAGGGATCCTCCCATCTCTGCTTCCCCTCTACTGGGCTTACAGGCCCATGCCACAGTGCCTGGCTTTCCATACAGATAGTAGGGATCCAGGTTCAGGTCCTCACACTTGCAGAGCAAGTGCTCATCCATCTGAGCACCTGTCTCCCCAGACCTGGATTTTAATTCTTTTGGGTAAATAAGTAGCTACAGCCATGTTGAATCACATGGCTATGCATTCAGGTTTTAAACTCATGTGAAGCCTCTGTGATGCTTCTAGTAGAGACTGCATTACTCTGCATGCCTACCAGCAGTATGTAAGGGTGCATCCTACATCTTTTCAACATGTGTTGTCATTTCCTGTATATAACAACTGTCCTATCTGAAAAGGAGACATCTCTCTGAGGTTTCAGTTTTCATTCCCATGTACTTTGTGGCCATCATGAGTCTTCTTTGGAGCTTCCTGCCCATTGTTCCAGCTGGCTCATTTGATCTTTTGCCCTTAGCTTGTAGATCTCCTTTTACACAGATTAGCTCCTGTCACCACATGTGTGGCTGGTAAACCTTCTCTCATTGGGCAGACTTCTTTTCCACTCTGTAGTCTATTGCTTGGCCACACAGAAGCTCTGAGTTTCATATAATCCCACCTGTGAATGTTTACTTCAGCTGCCTACGCTTACCACGAAAACATTGCCTATATTGATGCCACAAGGCATTCACCGGCAGCTTCTTGTAGGGATTTCACAGTTCTGGGGGCTGCATTTGCATCCTTTATCCATTTGGGGTTCTTTTAAAATATCAGAGTAAGGTTTCATTCTTTGCCTGAAAGTCTAAGTTTCCCAGCACCCTTTTTTGAGACCCCCATCTTGTCACCACTGGGTATCTTCTTCACACCTCCTCGTGAAACCTCAGGGGTAAGGCTCAGATTTCTCCCCTCATCAGGGACTGGACGTTTCCCTCAGAGCAACCGCTCCTAAGAAAGAGGTAAACCACTGTATTGCATGGAGAAAGGAGGTTGTCTGTTTAAGATAAGGTGATGCCCTGTATAGCAGAAGCTTCCTGATGCCCATACACATTATGTGTGATGCCAGCTCCAGAGAGAGGAACCCAGGCCATTTTCCTCTGGGGAAGAACAAGGTGCTCAAACTGGGGCCTGTCTTCTCTCAGTTCTGAGTGTGCCACGAGGTGCTCATCAGACATGAGGAACTTTCCATCTCCATTGCTGCCTCATTCTCTGTGGGAGAGTCTTGTTCAGCATTTGCTAAGGTACCCTGAGCAAGTAAAACTCTCTGAATCTCAGTTTTGCTAAGTGAAAAACAGAGGGTGCAGTGTCTATACCACAGGGGTCTTATAAAGGCAAAGTGGGGTCCTTACTCTGGCAACAATCATAAAAGCTAAGCTTAGCTACTGAATGAAGGTCTGCTGTATTTCTCAATGATCAGTCCTAGCTCATCAGGAGTTATGTCTTCCTCAGAAGGAGGACCTAAGTTTACTCTCTGCCAATCTGATGCAGGGAGAGTCTCAGAGCTTAGAGGCATACCCACACTGGATCTCCAGGCACCTGACAGCAGATGCCAAGTCAGGGACCCCACCCTCAGTGCCAATGGTCCAGCTTACATTCTAGCTCTGGCAATCTGCCTTTGGAAGTGAAGTGCTTCCATCTCTGCTCACTGGCTATCGCTGGGGGTCTGACCTTAAGACCTTCCCTACAGTGTAAGCCTAAAGTGAGAAAGAAATGGCAGGCAGAAGGAGAAAGGAAAACTGTGCACCAGCCCTGGCCATGTGCTGCCAGCTCTCACTAAGCTCCCTGTAGGCTTGAGGTACAACCCTGGACCCAGATTGTACTGATGTTTCTAGTTCAGTGGAGTCCAGGGGAACCTAAGGACCGTATGGGCTTTCCCTGTGATGGGTTTAATATGGGCAACTACATGGGCTGCCTGTGGATACTTCTTTGGCCATCAGATGGGGTTAGTTAGAGTAAAGCGTCTCTGAGCCCCTAGAGGTGACTGACACAGAGAGGAGCTGCTGGTCCTTGGGATGCTTGCTGACTCCAGCTTAAGTGGAGCCACTTTTGCAACTGCTGCAGACACTCACCACACAGAGCCTCACGATGGAAGCCTACCTGTAGCCACCATAAACCTCACTATAAGCCTCGTTGTAAGGTGCACTGTAAGCTTCACTGTAAGCCTCACTGTTTGCCTCACTGTGGCCTCACTGCAAATCTCATTGTAAGCTTTACTGTAGCCACCATAAGCCGCACTATATGCCTCACTGTAAGGTGCACTGTAAGCTTCACTATAAACCTCACTATATCCTCACTGTAAACCTCACTGTATCCTCAATGTAAACCTCACTGTAGTTTCATATAAATCTCACTGTAGCCTCACTGTAGCCTCACTGTTTGCCTCACTGTAAATCTCACTGTAGCCTCACTGTAACCTCACTGTGAACCTCACTGTAGCCTCACTGTGAACCTCACTGTAGCCTCACTGTGAACCTCACTGTAGCCTCACTGTAAACCTCACTGTAGCCTCACTGTAAACCTCACTGTGGCCTTACTGTAACATCACTGTAGCCTCACTGTAGCCTTAATGTAGCCTCACTGTAGCCTCACTGCAGCCTCACTGTAAACCTCACTGTAGCTTCACTGTAGCCTCACTGTAACTTCACTGTAGCCTCACTATAGCTTCATTGTAGCCTCACTGTAGCCTCACTGTAGCTTTGCTATAGCCTCACTGTAAACCTCACTGTGGCCTCATTGTAAACCTCACTGTAGCCTCACTGTATGGCTCACTGTAAACCTCACTGTAGTCTCACTGTAGCCTCACTGTATGGCTCTCTGTACAGCTCACTGTAGTCTCACTGTAAACCTCACTGTAAGCCTCACTGTAGCCTCACTGTATGGCTCACTGTACAGCTCACTGTAGTCTCACTGTAAACCTCACTATAAGCCTCACTGTAGCCTCACTGTAGTCTCACTGTAAACCTTACTGTAAGCCTCACTGTAAGTCTCACTGTAGCCTCACTGTAAGCTACACTGTAATCTTCACAGTAAACCTCACGGTAAGCCTCAAAGCCAGTGGATAATGAACCTTGGTAAAGCATTATTGGGGGTAGTTGTAACTATAATCATGAGGATACATCTGTGACCCTCATGTCATCCTGAGTTTCATCCTATTGGCTCACATCTCAGATTCAGCTGAGATGATAGATGTATGTCTGTCTTTTACAGGGCTGTCATACTGGGTTGTCTTGCCCAGACTAAATACAAGGGGAGGTGCTTATTCTTACTGCAACTTGATATGCCATCTTTTGTTGATACCCATGGGAGGCCTGCCCATTTCTGAACTGAAACAGAGGAGGAGTGGATTGGGGCAAAGGGGAAGGGGGAAGGGAATGGGTGGGGAACTGCAGTCTGGATGTAGAATAAATAAGTTTTAAAAAAGAATATGGAAGCACTAAAAAAATTAAAAAACAAGTTTTCCCAGAAATTCACATCACACCAAGTTAACATGTGCTACTCCCAATAAAACAAACCTGGCCTATTCTGAAATATAGGTCTGAAAAATGATCTTCTCACATCTGTTCAGGATTGAAGCTCCCTTTAAATATTTGACCAGTCTAACTTTATACAGAAATTCCTTTTCCTTGGGTCATTTCCACTTCTCATGACTCTTCTTGACTCAGTTATTAGCTCAGTCAAACTTTGTTTAATGATATTTTCTCAATTATTCAAGACCTGTCTCTTGTCCTAGCTGGTAATCTTGAGAGTAAGGCTAAGACACAGAATAATAAGAACTGTAAAAAGAAAACCCAACCAAGCTGTGTGCTCTGAATGGACTGAAAGCAAACATGCTTTTATTACTATTTTCTTTTGAGTCAGGTTTGTCATGATCCCAGGGTGGCCTTGAACTCATAATTCTCCTGCCTCTGTCTCCTTTATTCTTAGTCCTTCATGTCCATGTCTACTGAGGAGCATCAGAATGTTGGCCCCTGGTCTCTGAAGGCTTATACAGCCAAAGATCTGCTACTTCTGTGTTTACTTTCTATAGCAATTGTCAATGAACACATTTGCATCCAAATCTATAAACTAAAAGATTTCTTGGCTAGACAATCAGAAACTTGATCTAATCCACCCAGTCCCCAAGACTTTTGTTTCATAGATGATCTACTAAGATATTCCACTGTTGAATAGAAGTTCAGAAAACTCAAAATTTTGCAATTTTACAACATGGTCTCAAATGAGAAACTCAAAATCACTTCTTAGAGGTGCCCGGGAATGAGACCCTTGGTTCTGAGGTCTATAGAAATATTTTTACATTTTCCTAATGGGATTCTTGAAGGTCTAAGTAGTGAATTCATTGTGCATTTTATATCCATACTTAGCAGCTCAGTATCTCGGTCTGCTCTTTGGGGTCAACACTCTAGGTCTGGGACTGGAGAAGGACACAGACACCCTTAACTTGCTGCAAGTTTATATGAGAACAATGAGTGAGTGAGATTCCTGTCCCCTTTAGAAAACAAAGAATATTTAATATGTATGTATGTATGTATGTATGTGAGAGTGCATGCATGTATGTGTATGTGCAGCTGTGTACATGCACAGAAGACAACACTGACTGATTTCCTCTGT